>JAODLM010000258.1:0-55673 GCA_036937905.1 Salvia rosmarinus
AACTCAACATGTAAAACATGCTCATGAAATTCTAAATATGCTTGAAAACGCGATAAACCTAGCATGCTTACTATGCGCACCAATTACGAAAACACTTAAAGGTTTGTCAGCGTAATTTAAACATACATAGCATGCTCTTGCATAATTAAAACATCCAAGACATGCAATGAGCGATAAAAATAAAATAAAAACCTGTTTTTCCGTCGTCTCGATCTGGTTTGCTTTAGTCTTCGTTTTACTTTTCGGATAAGATTTACTGAGAAAAATAAATCTAATCTAACTACGGTTTTCGTGGTGAAAAACAAAATCGACAAAATAAAGCAGAGCCACGATGAGCAGCGGATCCAACAAATAATATATAGCATGCGTAATAATCAAGCGTGAATTAATCAGCGAGCCAAGATTACGATCGAGGCTCTAATCCCAGTGTTGGAAATCTAATTTTAACCCTCTCCGAGGATCTATCTTGGATGTTTAATTCACCATACATTGATTATATACCTAGCATGCACCTATATAATTAATTGCAACACGTTGGGGTTTTCTCGTGTTTACCTTTGAATCTGTCGGCGAGAATGGATCAAGACTAGTGCTTTGATCTTACGGGTGTATCCGGTTGCCCAATCTCCAGCGTCGGTGAGGGCGATCTATGGAGAATGCTTGGAAAATCACCCTCAAGCTCTCAAGAATTTTGAAAATCTCTCAAAGGATGAACCCTCAAATTCTCGAAAATAATGATGATGATTATTAATCATTGACCTAGATTTAATCTCTTACCTCATATTTATAATGCATTACCATAATCCTATGGAAATTACCATAATCCCATATGGAAATTACCATAATCCTTTATGGAAATTACCATAATCCCATATGGAAATTACCATAAACCTTTATGGAAAGGATTATTACCATAATCTTATATGGAAAGGATCTATGCATATCCCATAAATATAATAATATCCTATAGGATAAAGAGAATCAAATCCTTGCCTTGTAGAGCATAGGGCGCGATTTTGCCTAGCTTACGGGCTGGATGGGCGGCCGGGGATCAGTGCAAGGAATAAAGATGGGCCTCAAATAAATTAATTATCTTATGTTCGACCCGAACATAAATTAATTTATAAACATTTATTCATGCGAAAGAGAATAAATCTTGACTTACCCTTATTACGAAGTTGAGTCGGGCTTGCACTTAGACATTCTGAATCCCGTATTTAAGTTATCGAGCGTCCATTAATTATTTATAGCATTACATTGCTTAAAATAATTAATATCTTTAATTCATTAAGTAGTACCACTCAACCTTATTATTGTACTTGAGCTAACTCAACTGCGGGGTTTAGTACAATAAACCTTTTGAGCTCCTTAAGGGGCGTCATCATCCTAGCGGATCTGGTGACTCGTCTGAGATAACTAGCATGACATACAAACACTGCCACCACCCAATCACGGAGAATATTGGGTTAGAACATATAACCCTCACCCATAACAAGTCAAAGTGATGGTCGACAACTCATACTCATCTAATACCTTATCGAGGTTTAGATCATCGTAAGTCATCGAGATCTTGGTTCTTCATGGCGGTCGGATAGAAGAACTCATCTCTTTGTGATCCTTCATACGTCGAGAGCGTACCGGCATAGAACAACAACCAAGTCAAGTCACTTCTTATCTATACGCATGCCTATACGACAACTCGTCCTCAAGTTGTCTCGGTTTGTGAAACTTTTTATATCTCATTAAGCTTGACCAATCATACGGACTTACGTGATCTTCTACACAATGTATGATCTAACATATATGAGATAAGGGGACATAGATATATGCAATCAAGTATTCATTTCGGATAGGAGATTGTAATAGTGGTAACGAAACATTGTATACAAGCTTAACCAAAAGCGACTTTCGGTATACAAATCCAACAAAGCGATGGCGACAACTGGAACGAGGTCAACCTAGTTTTACGGCCTTGAACCCATTTGGATGACTCCCGTTCGAGTACACGGAGAAGGCGAACTACCACATGATAAGCTCGAAGCTCGAAAATCTTGAGCAAATCTCTATGATATACACTAGAGCAGGGAATTCTCTATAGAAAATCATACCTTCAGCCCCTCCTAAGGTGCTTAGGTCCGAACCGAGCTGACTATGTATTACGAGAAATGCATGAAGGATCATGTGGGAGTCACATCGAACCTCGTGCCCTATCAAAGAAAGTCATGTGATGGGGATACTATTGGCCAACAATGTTTCAAGACTCAATCGACCTCGTGAGGAAATGTCCGAAGTGCCAAGTCCATGGGAATGTGCCGAAGCTACCTCAAACCGACCTCGCAAGCATGCAAAGTCCTTGGCCATTTATGCAATGGGGATCGACATCGTGGGTCCCATGCAAAACTCGAGTCAGTTTCAATTCACGATCGTAAGTGATCGACTACTTCACGAAGTGGGTGGAAGCCGAACCCTTGGTGAGAATCACGAGCAAAAACGCCCTCAACTTCGTCTGAAAGAACATCGTGTGTCGCCCGGCATCCCTCATGTCCTTATTTGAGATAATGGGACACAGTTCACGGATAAAGTATTGAAGAATGGTGTCGAGAGCTTGGATCGGTGAAGTTCACTTGGTGGCTCATCCTCAAGCAAATGGTCAAACCGAAGTCACCAACCGGACAATCGTGAAAGGACTCAAGACTTCGCCTTGACCAAGTAAAAGGCAATTGGGTGGAAAACTTACGCAAGTCCTATGGTCGTATCGCACTACACTTGAAATCAAGCGGAGAAACACCCTACACTTAGTATATGGAACGAGCGGTGCTCCTGCGAGAGATCGGTATGCGAGACCCGTACCATTCACTTCTCTGCGAAGCCAATGGCGACAATCTACGATCTGCTCTAGATCTACTCGAAGAAAAAGAGACCTCGCCTACATCGGAGAAGCTCGGTATAAGCAACAAGTAGCTCGGTATTACAACCGGCGTGTCAAAACCGACAATTTCAAGTAGTCGACCTCGTGCCGAAATAATGATATCGATAAAGCCATAAAGATCGGCAAAATGGAAGCCACATGGGAAGGACCATACCGGGTTGAAGAGTCCTCGAAAAAGGCTCGTATAAGCTTGCCCATATATCGGACAACAAATACCGATCGTGGCACATCGTTCATACGAAGAAATATTTTGCATAAGTGTCGGAAGTTGAGTCGTTCGATCGTGTTATTGAGTGCATTGATTAAATGCGTGAGTCTTGTTTTATTATTATGTCGGTCTCTATCAATAAAATCTTTTTCTTGCATGTTTTGTTTGCCACTTATGCATACTATATCTTCTCCATTTACTATACCCTCGACGGACGACCAGTACCATCGTTTATCGAGGCCGAACTAAGCGTCGTGAGGGACCACCCCTAACAATAAAATTTACCAAATAAGGAACCAATACCTCCGTTTATTTGGGAAGAGGACCACCCGGCGATAAAACTTGCCAAAAGCGAGGAACCAATAGCTCCGTTTATTTCGGAGAAGAGGGACCACCGGCGATAAAACTTGCCAAGCGAAACCCGTACCTCCGTTCATTTCGGGGAAGAGGGACCACCCGAGCAATACTTCTTGCCAAAGCGAGGAACCCATACCCCGTGCGAGGGCGAAATACCTTCGTATATTTTGAGGATGAATACCTTCGTGCGAAGGCGAACTACAACCGTACACAGGACAAACTACCTTCGGTCGAACTACCTTTGTGCGAGGGCGAGCTACCTTCGTCTAAATGAGGGCGACCTATCTTCTTATTAGTTCTACGGTAAGAAAAGCGGTGTTCTCGAGGAGTTAACACGAAGCAAACAAAAATAATTCTTATTTCAAAGTATCGGTTTATACATTACGAGGACGAAGAGGGCTGGGAGGCCGGGAAAAGTGAGCGATCCCTAGAAAATAGGGTTCAGCGAGCATCTATACTAATCCTACCTCTACCTCGTCCTCGATCTACGCTAAAGCCTGCCGGATCGACCTCGACCACTCGGCGATGCAGCCACCGCTAGATCGACCTCGGCGCTCGATGGCGCTGACCTCGGCTCCTCGAGGGCTTCGTCTCTCCTCGACAATGAAGCGTCTCTCTTGAGCTATACACTCCGGAGAAGACATATCAGGAAAAAGAGAAGTCTAGCGAGATGGAGAAGCTTGGCGGCGAAGAAGGCCCGTGGCGAATGAAGCACGTGTCCAAGGAAGGGATGATGTGCCGCTACAATCTTGTATAAGCCGCCGATCTTCTTCAAATCGTCATATTGCTCTCGAAATTGCCAGGAGTCCCGGCCATACCTTCTCTTATACTCCGGACACCGCACTTTGAGGTCTAAGACCTTAGCCTCGGCCTCGGAGATGGTCATTCCACCTTGTCGGCGAATAAATGCCTCGTACTCGGCGTGCTCCTCAGCGATCGATTTGGCCTTATCGTCCGCAATCACAACTTCTCCTCAAGCTTCAAAAGCCGAGCATGAAGCTCATCGATTTCTCTTGCGACGACCTAAGCCTAACCGGCCTCCCGCACATGACCGAGCTTACCCTCCAAATGAAGGACTTGACCTCCTTAACTTCAGCTCGTCTCAAAATCTTGACTTCATCCACTTGAGAAGACAAACCAAATTTTCGAACCTGGCGAAGACAACAAAAAGAAAGAAAGCAGACTTCATTCAACTGGGAGATTTTATTAAGGCCTCGGGGGCATAAGATCGTGTTTGAGTACAAATACAAAAAAAAAAATATTCAAGGATCAAGCGGACCCGCTTCGCGCTCGGACTGCAACTCCTCGGTGTCGACCCGCCCGCCTCGGCCTCGGCGGCTGCTCCTCGGCCTCAGCGGTCTCGGGCACTTTAGGCCGCTGCCGGCATCGCCGAACTTGTGGCCTCGATAGACCCCAAAGCCTCGGCTCCTTAGTCAGCTCGGCCATGTAACCCGAAAGGGGTCTCGATCCACGAGCAAGCACGGACGAGTCGGCGGTGAGCGAGTCGGGGGCGAGGCCAAGCTACGAGCGACGGGCAAGCTATTGAGACCGCCGACAAGGAGACCCTTATGAGCACACCGGCGCGTCGATCTCCACCACCTCGTATCCATACTTATATTTGTCTAAGTCGGGATAGTCATCGGGCGTCATCGAGTATCGAGACACGCCCACTTATTCGGCTTTCGGCCATCTTGTTCGCTAGCGAAAAACTTCAGAGACAAAAATAGCTTCGGTGTAAGCGGAGAAGCTCTCTCTGAGCCACGCCTCGGTTTCCCTCAACTGGCCGCCTCCACTTGACCTTCAATCCGACCTTCGCGCCTCGGTTGAAGCCGGTTCGACCTTCAAAAGATATCTCGGCCGACTCCTCCGCCCGGCGGCTTCAATCCCCCTCGCCTTCTCCACCACGGCGAGGCCGTGGCCTCCCTCTCCGCCATGGCGGGCCTTCTCATCGCCTCGATCGCCTGCAAGCAAGAGAGCTCTTCTCCTCCTCCAGCTCTTGGGCGTAGCGAGCCAAGTGCTCGAAATGAGCAGCGGCATCATTTAAATGCCCAACAACCAGCTCGGGCGCGCTGCCAATTGGACCTTCCGTCCTCGGTCCCTGTACAAAAAGCTAACAACGTCGAAGCAAAGCCTCATCTGGCTCGATGAGTAAAGCACAATGCTTTACACGGGAAAAAACGGACGCCGACACAGGCACCGGGATCGTGCAATCATCATCGTCGGCGGGAGGATGGCCTCTCTTTCCGGGCGCGGGAGGTGCGCGGGCGGCAGACGCTTAAATGCGGGTGGCCTTGCTGCGGTGAGGCGGCAAACGCTTGGCTGAGGCAACGTCGTGCTTTCGGCCCTCTTGAAGAGACCTCGGGCGTGTCTTCGTCGCCTTCTTGGCCTGCTCGACCTCGGACTCCGACCCATTTCTCTTCCTTGAGGAGACAAATTCTACTACAAAAACAACACATTTCAAGTCATTACAAAGCAACACAAAGATATTCTAACACTAAAGCGAAGTCGAGCCTCGCCCAAATCGGCTCATCTGCATCGGCGAGGGTTATAGGGGCTCGACCCGTAGCAGCTAGTTCGGCCTCGGGGAAGACTTAAATCGACCGGGCCAACCCGATCGGATCGTCTCCACATCGCGAAGCAATCCCCAGCGGCAACATCAGCCCGGCTTCTCACGCTTCAAGCAAATTCATAAGAGCCATCAAACGGCAAAAAGTACTTCTACGCGGTTTGATATCTTCGACTCGTCTTTATCTTAAATTTGATGGGGTGTTAAGTAATACCACCGCACTAAATTTAAAGCGAAAAAATCTAAGAATAAGCCCTAGACTCAGCAGGCGATTATGCTATCGCATATATACAAGGCACATCAGTGCCGAAAAGAGTTCGGTGTTAATTGGGCGGGGATAGCAAAAAGCTGTTGTAACTCAACAAAGGCGGAAGGATAAGGAAGGCGAAGACCGCATCTAAGGCTGTCCTCGTATCTTGTTACAAATCCGTGCGGAGGGTGCTAGCCTATCCTCAGGGCGTGGGATAATCATCCCAGGTTTGAACAAAAATTTAGAGGCAAGCTCTAATATCGCGAGAGTTGTCGGAATGGAAAGGAGCGAAACTTTACCAAAATCATAAAAAGCGGAAACCTAATCTACACATGGTAGGTTGGGAGGAATTGAGAAAAAACTTCAAAATCCACCGGAGAATCCGGTGGTGACACTGACACGATACGGAGCTCATGGCCGTGGGATTCAGAAGAAGAGGAAGCCATAACTTACTGGTTTTAAGATCGAGGATGATAGCGTTGAACCTCGCGCAAGCGGTAATGGCGAAAAGGAACTTTTAGGCGACAAAAGTTTTGAGAGGATTTGAAATTAGAAATGTGCAAAGTGATAGGCGAAAAGGCGTATCAGAGAAGTTATTCCCCCAATATGCACTTTATCGGGAATCCAACTGCTGCCGCATTAAATGCTAACAAGGCGTCCCGTGTGTAACCTCGGCATAACGCCTCTTCAAGCGAAGCCTGTCAAAGGACCTCGGCATAATGCCTCGTCACTCGAAGCCAGTCAAAGACCTCGGCGCCGCGCCTCTTGGTGAAGCGATCGAAGGACCTCGGCATAATGCCTCGTCACTCGAAGCCAGTCAAAGACCTCGGCATAACGCCTCTTCAGGCGAAGCCTGTCAAAGGACCTCGGCATAATGCCTCGTCACTCGAAGCCAGTCAAAGACCTCGGCATAACGCCTCTTCAGGCGAAGCCAGTCAAAGGACCTCGGCATAACGCCTCGTCACTCGAAGCCAGTCAAAAACCTCGGCATAACGCCTCTTGGTGACTGTCAAAGGATCTCGGCATAGCGCCTCGTCACCGAAGCGGTCGAAGACCTCGGCATAGCGCCTCTTGATGACACATCGTCAAGGACCTCGGCATAGCGCCTCGTCACTCAAAGCCGATCGAAGACCTCGGCATCGCCTCTTGAGGCGAAGCGATCGAGGACCTCGGCATAACGCCTCGTCACTCAAAGGCGATCGAAGACATCGGCATAACACCTCGTCGGTGAAGCCGATCAAGACCTCGGCATAACGCCTCGTCGGTGAAGCCGATCAAAGACGGCATAACGCCTCGTCGGTGAAGACAATCGAAGACATCGGTAAAGCTGGTCGAGTGAAGCCGGCGAAATCTGAAGTCAGAATCTGAGGATAACTACTAGATCGACCATACTCCACCCGTCACGGACACATCTGCGGTAAAATACATCCCCAAACCCATCACGACGCCGGCCTGCGTCTTTTTTTTGGGGGGGATATGATGAGATCTGACCCAACTCGGGCCCAAGCATCGGGCCCATATAAATAAGCTGACATGAAGCTCGGCCCCAAGCGAGTCCGGCCAAAAAGCTCTGAACCGGTGGGAGCAGAAGATTCGGTCATATCTACAAAATCCTAATTAGGCGGAGATATGATTCAAATCCTATCTTAGAATAGATCCGGATTCGAGATCTAGGTTATTATAATCATGTATAAATAGAGGCTAGATTAGGCGAAAAGATCATCTACACTTCTTGTAATCACTCCTCATATTTTCAATACACAAACTCTCTCTCCCGTGGATGTAGATCTTATTCATAGATCGAACCACGTAAAATCTCTGTGTTCTTGCGTGCATTTATTTCCTTACGAAATTATGATCGTCGGCATGGTTGCGAGTTTGCAAAAAGATGTGGTTCTCATTTATCCACTCCATATATATATATATATATATATATATATATATATATATATAGGGGTTGGATCGGTGAGAACTCATCTTTTGAGAACGAAACCATGCATAAACGTTGAAGATGATGCACAAAGCGGTATAAAGTTGTGCATAACGAAAACTTTCTAAAATTGTTGAACAACAAAATAATTTTAGAAAGTTTTAGATTATCTAACTTTACTCGTGTGCATCATCTTCAACGTCTTATCATCATGATTCTGAGTTACAAAAAGATGTAGTTCTCATTGATCCTCCCTATATATATATATATATATATATCATACTTTATTTAATTAATACACATCTAAAAGATCTCACGTCATATAATAATTAAACATGCATGCTTGCTTGATTGTTTTAAAACGAAAATATAAAATCCCTTGTGCAATTTAAATACAATATAATTTTGAATTACTTAAAAATATGAAATCTCCACGACATATAATATGGTGCTCAAATAATATCAATTAATCACGTAATATGAGGTGCATGTCATGACTATATTAATATCTCGTCAATTTATAAAAACCCTTTTAAAAGTATGAGCCTCTTGATCGCCTAGCGATCCACTTTTAAATCCTTCAAAACTTATACTTTATAAAACTCAAAATTTTTGAAGTCTCGATATTTTCTAAATACCTCTGCATTTTCTTATCCGGGAAATAGAGACATATATCCTGACTTACGTTCTCTTAGGAATTCTTCCTAGCGGTGAAATCTTGGGTGTTGCAACAATAGAATATTAAATTTAGTTTTTTGAATTTTGTATGTTAGAATTGGATTTCAGTAGTACCCAATTCCTAGGTAGTATATAGTATCCAATATAGACCATATATTTTGAACATGTGAACATACCATAACTTGACAAGTGGCAACCCATTTTCATTTTTTTACTTTTAACAAATGGTAAAATGAGAAGGAAAACAAAACAATCTATTTTTTTCGTCTCCTCTCCTTCGATCTTTTTCTTCTTCTTCTTTGAATTTTTTTCAGATGGAGGCAGCACAGAACAACGACGGCAAAAAATATCAGATTTTAGAGAGAGAGAAAAAGAATAAGATTTTGAAAAAAAAAATTGAGAGATTTTAAGGAAAAAAGAGAAAATGATTTTGAGAGATCGATAGAGAGTGGCTATGGCGGTGGTATACGGTGAATTTTGTTGGTAATCGGAGAAGGAGACGATCGAACTGACGGAAAAGATGGAAAACATGCTCATGCATATAACAAAATTTATTCATACATATAAAAAAAATGTAAACATGCATGTTGACCACGAAACACAAACATGCATATGACAAAATACACTCATGCATATAAAAAAAATAAACATGCATGTTGGCCATGAAACACAAATGTGCAGACACAACATACTCATGTATATAATAAAATATAAACATGCATGTTGGCCAACGGGCGTTGAGGAACGCACAAGCGCGTGTTGGGGTGACGTGTGAGTGTTAGGCGTGTGCTTCTGACGAGCCCGTTTTTCGTGCACTTTATGGGGTAGTCTTTGCCCTAGAAAGAGTACATTTTATGTGTGTTCTTTGTGTTTGTTTGTGTCTAGGAGGACACGCTTTGGGATATTCTTTGGTTGAGTAGGACCTTGGGCGAAGATCGGGCACCTCACTGTGAGATAGGTAAAAATCACGAAGACTATCTTGGCAAGATATTCGACATCTTGCCAAGACCTTTGTACGCATGGGGCTGAGCACGATCAGCGGCGTGAGGCCAAGAAGATAATCGAGACAAGGAGGAGGTGGCGCAATGGACGGAGGGTAAAGTCGGGATGCGGTGGGAGGCCTTGACAAGATCTCTGGCGAGACTTGCGCAAATGGAAGATTAGGGCAAGGTCTTCTCTGCCGCCTGCTTGATTTTCCGTAAAGGAAAGGTTAACACCTGCGCAGGGATGAGACAAACTGTCGATTTGAAGCAGATGAGCCCTTGTCGGGTTCGAGGCCAGGCGACTTGCGACCTCACCACCTATCACCTCGAGATACGCATGTTGACCAAGCCAAAGGGGAGTGCACTTAGGCTCCCAACAACAACGACTCCACAGACATTATTCAAAAAAAAAACACGAGACACATTCGGTGGAGAAAAGCATCGGTCAAAATTTTCTCTACACTTATCTCTTTTATTCTCTTTGCTTTCATGAGTGATTGGTGAGGAAGAAACAAGTCCTGGGCAAACATTTATATTATGTATTTGGTTATCTACTGCTTGAGCAAGCTGCTTGTCGAGAGAATGCTTTTCGTTTACGTTTGATTTTCTTTCCAAGTATGGTTTCGATTATGTTCTTGTTTATTGCACTTATGTTTATGTCGATTATGTGTGTAGTCGGTTTGGTTGGGCTCGGGGTGAAGCACATTGAGACAAGGATCATGAGTCGTGAGGTCTAGCGTCCTTAGAACCTTGAGTGGGTGTTCCCTAAGCTCTAGGCCTTTATACACATGTTATTCCTTTCCTTGGCGTTAACTCGGCGGTAGCCTTGGGGAGGGTAGCTATAAGCAATAGCGAGTAAGACATCAGTGTCTCTTTGTCCCGGAAAGTGCGGCTCGAGTGGGTGATTGTAGTGGTGTCGGCCTTGGGCAAAGGGCTATGAGCCACTCCCTTGGACCGGCTGTGGCTAGTTGGGTTGTCTAGTGAGTAAAGCTATTGGGGCAGAAGAACCTATCTTGGAGACCGTCTTGGCAAGGGGGTAAGGCAGGGGGCCTCTGTGCTTGATCCTAAAATCTCGGGAGGCTGGGGTGGGGGCACAGTGTAAGTGACAACCTAAAGGGCATCTACCCTTGGTACCTTTAACACGATATACACTCATGGTGAAAATCCTTGAACCTATGACCGGCGTCTTGACCAATATCTCAACGTGCGAAACCTTTGGCCCAACTACTTGTTATTTAATCTCTTTACCTTGTGTTTAGTTTTAGTTTACTTTTGCTCAAGATATATCTCTCAGTACATTTCTACTGAGACCGTCAGCCTGACTGACACCTTGCCCTCTGGGCAACCTCCTACTCAAACTGTGACAACTCGAGTAACAACACAACCAGACTCTCTTGGGTTCGACCCTTAACGCCATATACGGAACTATGTGTTCAAGTTGGAGGAGATTATAAATATATCTTGGCGTGCCTTAGGACCTCTAACGGCGTGTCTGGGAGGTCGTCCAGTTAGCGAGTGTTCTTGGGGGCTGCGCTATTCTAGTGTTGTTATTCACTTTTTATTTTTGTTTAGTTTTGCATGCTCGACCTAACCTTGCGAGGCAGGATGGAAACTCTTGTTTGACCCAAAAATTGAGAGAACCATACGGAGAAGAAGAGGCAGGCGAGGAGAAAAGCCCCGTCTTGAGGAGGCACGGACCAAGCAAGACAACATGGAGAGAGGAATCCTCAAACCCACCACCTCCGGAGGCAGATGCTTGAGGAGATGATGTTTTCGAACAACAACAGTCTTCGCGCCTTGGGCATCACCTTCCCTGAGATCTAGGACAACTGGGAGCTGGGGCACACTTTCATGCAAATCTTGTCAAGCATTAGCGATATCGGGAGAGGACCCCAGCGCCATCTCGAGGGACTTCGAAATGGTGTGTAGTACCATAAGGTGTGCGGATGAAGTAAAAAGAGTACATTCGACTCATATCCTTTCCATTCACTCTCACGGCGGTGCTCGAGTGGTGTACACTTGCCTACGGGTAGTGTCACTACTTGGGCGGGGCTTCAGCGAAGTTCCTTGAGAGATACTATCCCGTCTCGAGGATACAAAGCGTGAGGAAAGGATGAGTTCCCTCCGGATGGGGAATGGCGAGGCGGTGTCGACTATTGAGTGTCGTTCAAGTCCATCTTGGCAAAGTGTCCCAATCACCAAATCTCGACCAAGATGCGATTCAATACTATGTGAATGGCTTGAGGGAGAGTCGGAGGCAACTCGTGAGTGCTACGTGCGGAGGTTTCATACTCAACAAACAACCCGGTGAGGCATTCAAACTACTCATGAGACTAGGTGAGGTCTCGAGATGATGCCAGCGCAATGGTCAAGGCGATGCCCAGACCAAGCTACCATTTCGGATGGATCGACATGAAGGACATGAAGGTCATGATGAAACAAATGATGGACTGATGAGGCCCACTATGGCGAAGAATGTCAAAGCGTGTCGACTTTGCTTTGCCACCACCCAATACGGACAGTGTCTACAAGTAGCCGAAGAAGAAGGGTGAATGCCTTTGGGCATATCAACAACGGTGGTGGAGGAAGCGCTCAAAGTCGAAGCCCGCTTGACCGTACAACCTACCATGGAAAAATAACGAGAACTTGAGGTGCGGAGGCACACACTATCAAGCACCTCCTGGACAGAACCCACCTCAAGCTCGGCCATCTTTAGCCGAGATAGTGCATAGTCAAGGAACTACACAAGAGAGGATGGTGCGGGACCTCGACAAGTTCAAAAGAGACAAGAGGAGTCACGCAATGCATGCGACCAGCTGAACACCTTGGCGCAAGAGATCTCAAAGATCACCCAAAAGCGAGGACACTCCTGCTCAAGTGTAAATCCAGCCCAATCGCCGCGTCAGCATAATCAAATTGAAGCGGCAGAACTTGCCAAACAAGGAGGAGCCCAGTCAAGGAGGCAGTCGAGATAGAAGACAAAAGCGGAGAAGTCGAGGACTTGGTCAAGGAACTGAACCCGGTGAAGCCTCCTTGCCAGGTAGCGAACAAGGCAGAGATCAAGATCGGCCTCCTTTCTGGGAAGGTAAGCAAGGAACAAAGAAGGCTGAAGAGATGAATGAGATGATCAAGATCTTTAAGAAGGTGAGATCAACATACCTTTGATCCTTTGCTTTGACCTCGATGTCGAGGTGTGCCAGTTCCTCAGGGGCGTGTGCCAAGAGTCAAGTACACGGGCGATGCGAGTTCGGATGGGGAGAACATCTCGATCGTACTCAAGCGAGATCTCCCAATTAAGTGTACCGATCACGAGATATTCTATATGCCTTGTGTGATCGGGATAGAGGATAGACCAAACTATGCTCGATCTCGGGGCATCAATTAATGTGATGCCCCTATCTATCTATCGAGAGTTGAAACTCGGACCACTCCGACCGTCTTGTGTTGAGATTCAACCGGCGAGACAAGTCAGTGTCTATCCAGAAGGGATCGTTGAGATATGCTCGTCAAGGTGCAGGACCTTATTTTCCGGCCGACTTCTCGTTCTAAATATGGGTAGTACCGGACGAAGCGACTCATCTTTGCTAGGCGAACCGTTTCTAAAGGCGGCCCGAGCGTTGTCGATTGCGATACGGGGAAGCTCACATGTAAATTCCTTTGGGAGGCGGTCATCTTTAACATCTACAAAGCCGAGCAATTTCCGATCAACACCGAGATGGTGGACTTCGTCGATCTCGTGAGAAGGATGTTGAGATACTACGCCAGCGTCGTGGTCAGGGCGTGTCTGAAAAGAGTCATCCGAGGACACTGCGAAGACCTAGAGTATCTCGACAAGGAGGAAATCGAGGCAACCGAAGTGCTTGAGGTGAAGCCGACCAAAGCGGAGCGATCAACCAATCTACCGATCACAACTAGTACATGACAAGGAGAGGATGCAACCTTCCTGAAGAAAGCCCCCAAGCTACGACTCAAGCGCCTACAAAGCACTTGAAGTATATCTACCTCGGGTCAGCGAGGCGTTGCTAGTAATCATAAGCTCCGGTGACAATCAAAAAGAAGATGAGGCGAGCCGTCTTGAGAAACTCTGAGAGGCCATCGGTGGACCTTAACCGACCTCAAGGGCATTAGCCCTCTTGTTTGTCAACACTACATCTTGCTCGAGGATGATGCCATACGGTCGAGAGACCCCGGAGGAGCTCAACCCGGTAATGAAAAGAAGTTGTCAAGGTGGAGATACTCAAACTCCTTGAGTTGGGCCTCATTTACCCTATCTTGGACGGCCGGTGGGTCGACTGATCCACGTCATGCCAAAGAAATCCGGCGTCTGGTGGTGAGAATGAAGGCAAGGCTGGTCGCGATGAGACTCGGACAGTGGAGGGTTTGTATCGACTCTGAAAAGCTCAACAAAGTGACCAGGAAGGACCACTTCCCCCTGCCGTTCATTGACCAGATGCTTGAGAGACTCGTTGGGAATAGGTATTTCTGTTTACTTGACAGCTACTCTGGTTATATGCAAATTTGTGTGGCATTAGAAGATCAAGATAAGACTACATTCACTTGCCCGTTTGGCACATTTGCATATCGTCGTATGCCATTTGGTTTATCTGATACCCGGGACATTTCAAAGATGCATGATGAGTATATTTTCGATTTGCTTGAGCAATGCATTGAGGTGTTCATGGATGATTTCTTGTTTATGACAAGGCGTTTAACCGGTGCATAGAGCATCTTGAGTTACTTGCTGCGAGGTGCGTGGAGAAGGATCTTATCTTTGAATTATGAAAATGCCACTTCATGGTCAAGAGGAATTGTCCTTGGGCATATTATCTCGAGAAGGGCATTGAGGTGAAACAAAGCCAAGGTGGATATCATAGCCAAGCTGCCTTATCACACCAACATCAAGCGGTGCGAGGGATTCCTTAGCCACAGCTGGATTCTATAGGCGGTTTGTCGAGGACTTCGCCAAGATAGCACAACCGATGAACCGCCTCCTCGAGCGATGTACCATGGGATTTCGACGACGCATGTAAAGCCTTCCAGATATTGAAGGAGCACCTTGTCACGGCGCCCATCATAAGGCCACCAGAATGAGGCATGACCTTTGAGTGATGTGTGGCGCTAGTGGATCTGTTGTTGGTGCGGTGCTTGGGCGAAAATTGGCGGAAAGCTTCACATCTACTATGCATCGAAGACCCTTGCAGGACCTGGATCAATTACCGACCACGGAGAAGGAGCTTCTTGCGTGGTGTTTGCCTTCAATTTCGCTCCTACCTCTTTGGGAGCAAGGCGGTGGTTACAACCACGTCGCCTTGCAATATCTCATAACAAAGAAGGACACAAAGCGAGACTCATACGTGGATACTCCTCCTCCGGGGTTCGGCGTTGAGATCAAAGACAAGTGGATCTCAAAATCAAGTGGCCGACCACTTGAGCAGAATTTTGAGAAAGGATGAAGGAGATCAATCGAGCAACATTTCAGGACGAGGAGCTACTCGAGATCTACACCAGGGCCGTGGTGCGCCGACTTGGTGAACTACATCGTGACGGAGTGTTGCACGTGGGGATGCCAACACACAGGAGAAACAAACTCAAGAAGAAGAGTCGACAATATGTATGGGATGACCCATACTTGTTGAAACAATGCTCAGACTTGATTTTGAGGAGATGCGTTCCGGAAGGCGAGCAAACAAGCATCCTTGAGCACTGCCATTAGAAAGAATGTGGGGGATATTTTGGGCATAAGAGAACGGCAAGGAAAATCCTTGATTGCGGGTTCTACTGGCCCACTATCTTCAAGCATAGCTACGAGAAGTGCCGAGGGTGCGATAAGTGTGAACGCTAGGGAATGTCTCAAGAAAGAATGAGATGCCCTTGGTACCTATCTTGCCAGTGGAAGTATTCGACTTATGGGGCATGGATTTCATAGGCCCCTTGCCAAACTCTAAGGGAAATCTCTCAAGGAAAACTTAACAGGCGATTGTTAGGTGTCGCACACTGACGATTAAAACCTAAACATTCTAAAGCCAACGGGGTTTGAAACATACGAGGAATTGAAATCGAGAAATAAAACAGCGATCCTAAGCTGGGGTTGTCAATCCCTAGTTGAACTACAACAGGATAAATCGAGCGGTAAACAAAAGCATAAGCAATCATATTATTCGTAGGGTTTGTCATTCCTAATCTAAATCTAATTGCACATAAATCATCATCATCAACCAACCAAACAAGAACGAAATTAAGCGAAAGCATAATAGATTAAAGCAACATGAACACAATCACTATCACTATGGAGTTGAATTGATAACAATCATCAAACAATATCTTGTGAAATTGATTCCAATAAAGGCGATAAATCCAAGAACATAAATCAAAAGCGATAAATCCAGAACATAAATTCAACGACATAAAACTATAAACTAAAGTACTCAATCGATGAAATAGGGACATAAAACAATCTGTGGTTTGATCTCTTGTTGTCGATGAATTCTGGGATAAAAATGGCGAGCGCGCGGCTTGAAAAAAGCGAGAGACCTTTCTTTTGACCTAAGCGCGATATTTATATAAATTAAAGATGGCCTTGGGTTCGAGTGAATGAGCTCGAAATCGTCGACTTGAAAGTGAGCGGTTGAAACAAATGCTCGAGAAAACATTCGACTCCTTTGTGCGCCGGCTCAAAGTGAGCAGCGAGAAATAGGTGAAAACGCTTGAGATGGGCGCTGATGTGCGCGCCGGTTGAAGAGGCAGGGTGTGCGGGAGAAGAGCGGGCGAGGCCAGCCCAGAACGGCTGCACGTGGCGTGAAGCGGCGGCAGGCGCGGGCATGCGGCATCTTGCGGAAGCGGCGCTTCGCTGGCAGCGGGGCGTGTGTGAAACTTGGCGGCCAGGCTCCAGCCGGGTGTGCTGGCGTGGGCGAGGCAGCCAGAAGGCGGCGCTGGTTGCGCCAGTGGCGGCGAGGCGAGCGCCTGGGGCAACGCAGGTGAGCACCGGCTGGCCTTAGCGCGAAGGAAGTGGCGAGCAGCAGCTCGGGCGAAACACGCCTGGGTGGAAGCGGGCGTTGGGCGAGCCTGGGGCGCGTGCTGCGACTTTGACGTTTCGACTCGTTCTCCCTCGTCGAACTCGATTAGCGCACGGTTTTAGCCTCTGAACTCCTGTTGAGATGCTCTTCGTTATAATTGATTCTTGGCAGATCAATTCATCCTATTTTCTGCCGTTTTCCTACAAAACATCGAAGCGAGCAGTAAGTCCGAATCGATAAATCTTAATCAAACCAGCGGCATAAATAGGACAAACCATAGAAAATGACACGTAAAACAATACGAAGAATCATCACAAAATCATACCAAACAATACTCATAGCAGTGGACTACGTGTCAAAATGGGTACAAGCGAGGCCACGGCCAAAGCGGATCTGAGGACCGTAGCCATTTTCTCAATTCAAACATCTTTAGCTGGTTCGGTGTTCAAGAGCCGTGTCGGTGATCGGGCACCACTTCTACAATGCCACCATTGACGACTTACTCAAGAAGTATGGGGTGCATCACGGATGTCCACGCATACAATCCTCAAACCAATGGCCAAGTGAGCTCTCAAACCGCATTGTAAAGACCATCTTGAGGAAGGCCTTGGGAGAGAGCAAGAAGGTGGAGCACTCACCTCGGCGATGCACTATGGGCATCTGGGACAGCTTTCAAAATGCCATTTGGAATGTCTCCCTACGGGATGGTGTTTGGCAAGATGTGTCACTGCGCAGTCGGCTGGAACACAAGGCATATTGGGCAATCCATAAGCTCAACTTTGGTGGGATGAGGCGGAGAAGCGCAAGCTTGACATCTGAAGCTCGAGGAGATTCGCCTCGAAGCTTGTGACAATGCCGCTATATACAAGGATAGGCTCAAGAGATCCCATGATCTTTTAATCAAGGAAAGAAGTTTGAAAATGGGCAAATGGTGCTACTCTATCAAAATAGGTTCCGCTATGCCTCAAGGCAGTGACCACCAAGTGGGTGGGACCTTACATCGTGCACACCCAACATCCGAGCAGAGCCGTGGAGATAAGAGACATGGGCGGTGAAAGTGTTCAAGGTGAGCAGGCGGACTTAAAATCTACCATGGGCACGATCGAAGGCTCGAGAGAATGGGACGAGCAAGCAAGCCGAGCTTCACGAGGTTCCTCAAGAGGATCCTCAAGACGCCTGAGCTCACGGACGACGTCGAGCTAACGACGTTAAACAAGCTGCGCTTTCGGGAGGCAACTCGGTGGGGTACAATTTTAATAAACACATTTTATTCCTTTTTGTCGATGGGGTGGTCTTGACCACTTTTAACACTTTACCTCAAGCAAAGTGTGTGAGTGGGAAGCCACCTCGTTATTCTGATCTGCTCCTTGAGAGGCTGTTTCTTCCTCGAGGAGCATATTTTCTTAAGCTGCAGGATGGAAGGAACTCAAGGCGAGGCAAAATGGAGTCTTCTTGCGGTGGCAAGGCGGCGCCCAGCGAGACAGGATACTGGCGACATCCCGAATTTACGTGGGGTGGCGGGGAGGCGTCCCATCGATCGACCCACTACCCTATAACCGCCCCAAACCCACATTCTAATTACCCCCCTCCAAATTTCGCCTACCAACTTTCACACATTCAAACCTGCACCCGTAAACCTCCCCAAGCCAAAGCACAAAAACCCTAATTTTTCATCCATGGTGCACACGTCCAAAGAAGAGACTCCCGGAACCAACCCCGAAAAAGACCGTCGCTCATGCCGTATCAAAATGGAGAAAGCAGCAGCCGAGCACGCCGCCGGTAGGAGCCCGTCGTCTGGCGACGGAGCCCTCCTCACTGAGTTCGCGAAGGAGCGGAGGAAGAGCCCACCCTCTATGACATCCACATGGGCGTGGACAGCGACAAGGAGGAGCAGCCCACGAGGAGAAGGCAGAGAACACAGGAGAAGACAGGAGAAGGCAGGAGAAAAGAAAGAAATCACCCCTCCACGAAAAAGAAAAATGAAGGAGACTCCTACGCCTCCTCATCAAAGAAGGCGCCCGATCCCTCTCACAGGGTGCATCGACACGAAATAAAGTTTTGGAGGAGAAGGAGGTCTCAGGAGGGAGCTCGGCGATGCTCTCGGAGAAGCAGGGCGAAGGAGCGACCGGCGGAAGAGATCGAGGAAGATGTCTTCCTCATCGAAGAGCGGCCGTGAAGAAGGCAAAGATGGCGATGCGCTCGTCGAGCGAGGAAGGCCTTCACGGTGAGCCATGAGCTCATCAAAAATAAGGAGATGGTGGTGCCAAGCGACTAGAACTGCACTCCTCGAGCAGCCCCGGTGTCGAGGAGGATGTCGAGAGAGGCTGTTTAAGGGAATATGATGGGGAAGTTTCTCGAATGGGATACCACAATATCTGCGCCAATGGTGAAGGAGTTTTCGGAGATCTTGACATCGACCACGACAAAGGGTGCCGAAGGCATCTGATTCACTCTCCCGGGGAGGCGAATAGAGTTCTGATTATGAGCTCCACCAAGCTCTAAACATGGTAACATTGATGGAGGCCAGGGAGCCGGCTACGGGGCGGCCAGGTGGTACCCAACTTTCTTGATGGAAAATGGTCGGGATCTGGAAAAATTAATCGGAAAGGAGGGCGCACAGTTCAAATCGTGTGACGCCAAGGGGACAGCCCTCAAGGACCTGGCCATGCAAGTGTGCCATCGGATCCTCTCCTACAATCTCTTTGGCAAGAAGGACAGCAGCACAACCATGTCGAAGAGCGAGTTGTTCATCCTCTAGGCGATGCGCGAAAGGATGAGGCTCAACTTTACATCCTTCGCAATCTCGCACATGAAGAGCATCATGGGCGGGGAGCGTGAGGCTCTCCTTGTGCCACTAGCCGACTAATTTTGCCAAGGAGAGCAGCTGCTCGGCCCAGGCTTTGCCATGACCCCGAGAGAGGACACCTTTGACTGAAAGTACTCAAGAAGATGCTTAGGATTGTGGAGGACGAGGACGACAAGCTCACCATTCAGCAAGAGCTTGAGAAGCCAGTTGCCAAGCCAGCACGCTCAAAGGCCAAGGCAAGGGCAGGACCTTCAGCAACATCGGAGCCTGCCCAAGGTAACACTCAAGCCACCCTCGTCAGAATATAAGAGACCTTGACAAAGATCCAGACCGCCCAGCTCGTATTTTTCGCTAATCAAGGATTCAGGTATCCACTTGCATCCCCCTAAGCTTTTTCTCCCTTGTTTTTTTGTGTTATTGTTTTTGGGTTTCGTTTTTCTGTTTTTATTTTTGTGTTTGTTTGTTGTGTGTTTGCGTGTTTATGTTTTTCGGGGACCATACTCAGTCTAACACTTTGCCACGAGCAAAGTGTGTGAGTGGGGAGGGCCCCCTGTTTTCTGTTGTTGTTGTGTGTGTTGACCAGCATGTTGAGATGAGCATGATAATTATGATCTTGTCATAGGCTTTGTAATACATGTTTAGCTTGTTTCAATAAGGTTAGTATGACGGAAAAGGGGCATGGCATGGACACCTGTGAGAAATTGAGCATATATATGCTAAACCATTGCAAGCATGATTTCTATTCTGTGTGATATTCGGATGCTTAACTTGGTTGTGCTAGAACTTGCCTGCCGTCTTGATCAAAGCCCAACTGCTGTAGGTCTAAGTGCTCTAGACGATTTAGGCTTTCTTTTCGTAGCTGTGGTCAACAATGAACATAAACCCAGATATATATGTCCTTTGCTAGCCTCCTTTGAGCTGTTCATTTTCTTTTAAATTATCTTGTGCTCTTCCCTGACCTGGGGATTGAGAGAGGAAGAATAGGGGAGGGATATGTACGTCTTGGGCATCATTCTGGGCAAAACACAACATTAGATGCCTTGGCCTTCGGCCGGGCATAATGAGCTTAAATTGAAAAAATTGGGTAAATGAACACCAATTCAAAATATGTACAAAAGAAAAGAAAAAGGGTGGGGGAACAAAGTTTAAAAAGTATAAAAAGAAAAAGAAGTTTCCCCAAAAATATAAGTGTGCTCAGGCCCGTAAGTATCTTGCCAAGGGAAATGGGAAAAAATTCTGCCCAAGACCTAAGTCAAGACAACCTTACCCAAGCTTAAATCCTTCCTACTTAGCCAAGAAGCCACTCAACACAACCCTAAAGACCTAAGGATAGAGAACTTAGACCAAGCTATAGGGCAAAGATAGTAGGCAATGAGCAAGCCTATGGCACTTCCTTGATAAAGTCATCAGTGAGCGTGAAACCTTAAACACAGAGACTTTGAGTGCTTGAGAGGAACCTCCACAAACTTGCTTTGCCCCGATCTTGACTAACCTTGATACATAGCTGTATTAATCGCCTATGCCTGATTATTTTGTCATGATTCATCTTATCCTTGCTGGTTTTTGCGTGTGTTGTTTGTGTGTTTTGTTTTCTTTTGGGCAATGAAGGCTTGCACGCGAGGACAACCGTGGTTCAAGTGTGTGAGTGTGACGAGCCCGTTTTGGTGCTCTTTTGGGGTAGTCCTTGCCCTAGAAAGAGTACATTTATGTGTGTTCTTTGTGTTTATTTGTGTGCAGGAGGACACGCTTTGAGTATTGCGGGTTGAGCGGACCTTGGGTAGATCGGGCCACTCACGTGAGATAGGTAAAAATCACGAAGACTATCTTGGCAAGGCATTCGACATCTTGCCAAGACAGCATGCATGGCATGGGAGCCGAGCGATCAACAGGCGGCGTGAGGCCAAGAAGATGTCGGGACAAGGAAGAGGGAAGCAGGGGCGAGGTGGCGGTGGACGGAGGTAAAGTCGGGATCGGTGGGAGGCAATCATGATCTCTGGTAGACTTGCACGCAAATGGGAAGATTACAGGCAGGTCTTTTATGTCGCTGCTTGATTTTTACCGTAAAGGAAAGGTCAACTGCGGCGCTTTGGATGAGACAAACTGCCAGCCCGAAGCGGAGGAGCCTTTGTCGGGGTCAGGCCCGAGCCGACTTCTTGACCTCATCACCTGCCACCTCGAGATACGCACACTGACCAAGCCAAATAGGAGTGCACTTAGGCTTCCAACAACCACGACTCCACAGAAATTATTAAAAAAAAACACGAGACACATTCGGTGGAGAAAAAAGCATCAGTCCGAAATTTTCTCTACACTTATCTCTTTTATTTCTCTTTGCTTTCATGAGTGATTGGTGAGGAAGAAACCAGTCCTACAGGCAAACATTTATATTATGTATTTGGTTATCTCTACTTGAGCAACTGCTTGGCAGAGAATGCTTTTCGTTTACGTTTGATTTTCTATACAAGTATGGTTTCGATTATGTTCTTGTTTATTGCTCTTATGTTTATGTCGATTATGTGTGAGTAGTCGGTTTGGTTGGGCTCGGGGTGAAGCACGTTGAGATAAGGATCATGAGAGTCGTGAGGTTTAAACGTCCTTAGAACCTTGAGTGGGTGTTCCCAAAGCTCTAGGCCTTTATACACATGTTATTCCTTTCCTTGATCATTAACTCGGCCGGTAGCCTTGGGGGGAGGGGTAGCTACAAGCAATAGCCGGAGTAACACATCGAGTGTCTCTTTGTCCCGGGAAGTACGACTGGAGTGGGTGATTGTAGCCGTCGACCTTGGGCAAAGGGCTGCGAGCCACTCCCTTGGACCCGCTGTGGCTAGTTGGGCTGTCTAGTGAGTAAAGCTGTTGGGGCGGAAGAACCTATCTTGGAGACCGTCTTGGCAAAGGGGCAAGGCAGGGGGCCTCTGTACTTAGTCTTAAACTCTACGGGTAAGCTGGGGCTGGGGGCCTGGTTTACATGACAACCTAAACGGGCATCTACCCATTGGTACCTTTAACCACTTACATACACTCATGGTGAAAATCCTTGAACCTATGACCGACGTCTTGACCAATATCTCAACGTCATGGAACCCTTGGCCCAACTACTTGTTATTTAATCTCTTTACCTTGTGTTTAGTTTGGTTTGCTTTCGCTCAGATATATCTCTCGGTACATTTCTATTGAGACCGTCGGCTGATCGACACCTTGCCCTCTGGGCAACCTCCTACTCAAACTGTGACAACTCGAGTAACAACACAACCAGCTCTCTTGGGTTCGACCCTTAACTTGCCATATCTGAACTATGTGTTCAAGTTGGAGGATATTATAAATGTATCTTGGCGTGCCTTGGGACCTCTAACGACAGTCTTGGAGGGTCGTCGACTTCAACATATATGCATGTTTGTGCTTAATTATATGCATGTTTTAGTTCATTTATATTCATAAGTAGGGATGATTAAATGGTACGGATCGGGTACCCTACCCAAAATTATCGGTGCCCGGCCCTAATTTTCTCCTATAATAGCTACCCGATCCCAATCCGTTTTGTTGAATCAGGTACCGTTATACCTGACTCAGGTACTCGGGTCGGGTATTAGGGTTCCCGTTAACACCAATGTATAAGGCACCCTCACCACTTCAATGCTACTTTTTATTTTCTTTTTGTAGTCCAGAACCGGTGATGTGAAGGCGGTCGGGACATGGCCGTGGCGACATTGGGCGACACGAGAGATAGAAGACTGAAAGAGGGAGAGAGAAATGTTGCACAAGAGCCATTTTGTAGAAGAACTCCAACAACCCACTAATAGGCTCCACTGGGCAGCTAAGAAGCCTCGCATGCGCTTGACCTCGATGAATCCGACGAGGGCGGCAACAAACATGGAATGGGCGGAGAGGACGAGGACGATGTGCTGGAGATGGGTGATGGGTGGCTGGTGAGGCGGGTGTAGGGGACAAAAACGGCGTCGTAGATGGGGATTGGAATGATCATGTAAAGAAAAATGGGGATGGGGACGGGGGATGGAGGGGGCGGTGGGAACTAGGGGTGAGCATTCGGTCGGTTCGATTTTCAACCGAATCGAAAATCCAAAACCGAAAAAACCGAACCGTTCAAAAATTTCAACCGAACCGAACCGAATTTTTACTCAAACTGAATCGAACCGAACCGAATTTTAAACTTCGGTTTCGGTTCGGTTTTTGGTTAGCGGAACTTTTAATAATTTTAATATATATATGTATAATTTAATTTAATAGGGTTTAATATTTTAATGTAATATATATATATATATATATATAATATAATTTAATAGAGTTTAATATTTTAATTTAATATATATATATATAAACTTGATTCGGTCCGAACCGAAATTTTGGATTACTAAACCGCACCAACCGAAAATAGTTTGACTTTCATTTTTTACATCCAAACCGAACCGAAGTTTTCAAAAACCGATCCAAACCGACCAAATTGCTACGGTTCGGTTCGGTTATTCGGTTTGGATTCGATTTTGCTCACCCCTAGTGGGAACCCTGAATGAGCATTGTGTTACATGATGGAGAACAAAAGAGAAAGCGGTGGGGAGACCTCGGTTGAAGGATGGAGAATAAAAGAGAAATGTAGATCATTTAGATTAGGGTTAACTAATTTAGTCATTGTTATTAAAATTAATAATTTAATATTAATTAAATTAAATTTAATGCGGATATTCGAGTATACTCTGTCACGCCCTAATTCCCGAGGGAAGGCACGGATGCCGGGGTATGACTAGGGGTTGGAAATAAGAAGCATGGAAGAAATGGGGAAACCATATATATACATATGAGGTTCACTTACATGCCAAAAATTGGGCAGCATCTTCTCTATAAAAGGATAAATCCAATAAAAAAACAGAAACTGAAAATAAGCAAACAAACACATATTTGCAACATTGGTGTCGGAAAGCTCGGCACGCTACATTGGTTGTATACAACCGACTACAATCACGGGGGCTGGCAACGGGCAGAACCCAGAAGCCACATCATATGTCGGTACGCCAGTGGGGATCAATCCACGGCAGTACGGACCCGTGTACACAACCATTTGTAAGCGTGTTAGACCCACTAAAAGCTACAATTGCTTTACAGAGAGCATTAAACAGATAGAGATGCGCCAAAATATTTTCATGGACATTCAGCATTTTCTTTTGAAATATCGAGCTTAATAACTTTCGAGATATGTACTCAAAATATAACCTACCTATCCGACAAAAAGCGTCTCATCGAGAGATCTCAGATCCAACAACTATCTTGATCATCTTGGCAAGCACACAGTAACAATACGGAACAACTTTTGGGGTCACATTCCACGAAGCAAGGCAACAATGCGATCAAAATGGAGATCGAATGAAAGCGGAGGTTTTGACTTTTCGAACCCATATTTGGCAACATCCGAGATTTCAAATCAACTTGATGCAGAAGGAAAAAATGTCCAGGGCATTGAATTCATAAAGGGGTACCTTGAAAACATGCATGCGTGAAAGTTGATACAAAACTTAGCAACAAGAAGCTTCAAAACTTGGTGCTTATCCTCAGATCTAGGATAAACCATCCGTAACCGATCCATAAAAATGGAAACATAAGCAATATGCAATTTTAGGAACATAGAATGACAAGCCATGTTGAAAAAGGATAACCCGGGCATGTACTTCCTTTAGAAACTCAAAACGACGAAAAATATCCAGGTATGTAAAAACACGAAAAACGAAAAAAAGGAATCGGTACGCTAGCAGAACACATAACCCGGAACTCAAAACCTAAAGGGCCCATAGCCAAAAAGTGGCCTATCGGCCACCAAATCGGCGACCAACCCGGCGGCACGGCGTGAGCTAGGTGGCGGCGGTTTTGGCCGGTTTGGCCGGCCTCCGGCTACTTCCTCGCCTCGTCCCTTTAGAGACTCGAGTTCTACGCTATGCTATCTATGAAAAGACGGAATCAAAACAAGAAAAGGACAAAATTTAAAAACAAAAGAACCAGGGGAGGCTGATCGGCTGTGGTAGGCCGGCGGCAGCGCAATGGCGCCGCCGACCCTCCCGACTTGATCTCCACTCCTCCAGCTTTCATGCGTGCACAGGAGCTCGGCTCTTTCGTAAACATAGAGGCGGCTTGAAATGAGCGTTTGAAAATGAAGGCCCTATGCCCCTATTTATAGATTTTGAAGCTCGCTTGCGTAAGCACATATACATGCACGATGCAATTAAGAGTGTGCTTGTGCAATCGCTAACACAAGCGTTAGCCGAAAAATACTTTAAAAATCATAATTTGATCGTTTGAAATCCGTTTTTAAAAATTTAAGAGTCTATAGGCTCGCATTTAAAATCCTTCACAAAGACTATTTATTTGCAAATTTTGGAAATCATGTGAATATAATGCATATGAAAAACGGATTTAATACGGACATCAGATTTCGTTCTAGGTCCAAACAAAGTCCAATTTTTTCCAAACCTCACCGAAAATCTAACAAATATTTTAATAATATTCTACGAAGAAATGGATCGTTACATACTCGGTTACCCGGGTATACGCGATTTTCTATCATATATAATACCCGACCCTGACCCGTCCACCCAATTTTTGGATATTCGGGTACCCGATACCCTAATAGTCAACCCTATGAATAAGAGGGTGTTTGGCTGAGCTTATAAGCTCCCTAAAATAACTTATAAGCCGTTTTTCAAAACGGCTTATAAGTTGTTTTGGGGAGCTTATAAGCTCAGCCAAACACCCTCTAAGTCATTTCATCCATATACATGGTTTGTTTTTCTGTATCACATAACAAATCAAATTACTAATATACTCTTATAGTAGCGAAATCAGCAAAAATGATGTTACAAAAATTGAAAAAATCGCCACCATAGGATTTATGAAATGAATGAATGAGATTGAGTACTATCTAATACCTAAAGTTTTTGTATTATGTGATTCCAATTCTTATTTGTTATATATATACATATATTAGAATTGATTTTTGATTTCATAGCAATCCAAACGCGAAAAGAATCTAATCATTCCTTTCGTTACTGTTAATTTTAAAGATATGAGCATTTAATTATTGCTATTGTGTCCTAAGAAATTTCGCCCATAAAGATATAATTAGTTTTATTAATATATAACAATACAAAAACTCTTGTATATTTATCTGCACGATGTGAACGGACAAAAGTACCATTTATTCTTAACAAAAATATTATTTATGCTAAAGAAAAATATCATTATTCATACATACGGACGTCTGCACAAGAAATCATCTCATATAACAAATATGCAAACATTTCTTGATTTTTGGTGGGTAAATAAAGTTATTTAAAGAAAACAATATAGCAGGGCGTATCTTAGAGGATACAATTCAACAGACGGGAAGGAATATACACCCTAGGGGCAAACCAGGCTTTCCATCTATATAGAAAACAAATGTAATCAAACTAACCAATGCAACTCAAACCCACTATTAATCATTATCCGAAGCCCACTTGGCTCCTGTGACCCAGGCCCACTTTAACCCTCGTTCTAGCCCAATATATCCCAAACCCACACGTTTAACTTTGAATTAAATGATCCTTATTCCAAAATGGGAAGCTCTCCCTTGGAAGTCCCTACACCCCAACCTTATAAAAATGTAAGGGGATAAATTACGGTGACTCAACGGTTAAGAAGTTAGGAGGACTTTGCATAGTGTCCATAATGAGTCATCCTAAAGAGGATAAAACTCTCACACTGCAACTGCTAGGATCCGGAATTAAATGATCCTCATATTGCTTTTTGGGGTGAGGGGGTGCGAGAACCAATGTTATTGAGGTGGACTCATGTGAGGATGTTCAAGAATTTGTTATTGAGGAGATTATCCTGAAAAACTCATTGAGTCATCTCCAGATCATTCCCAGCAACTTGTTTGAGTAATAATTTGTTATAGCGTTTCCGAATCTATAAAAAATAATAAAAAGTTATTGCAGTTTGTGCACTCCAACAACATCTAATAATTGTCAATCGCTTATTCTCTACCCAAAAACCAAACAGAAATAACAAGTAATAAACTATTTTGAAAGTTGAAAAATGTGATTTGATTCTTTGGCAGCCTCGCCCAAATGTCTCACAATAATTGTCAAATGCTTAATTTTTAAAGGTTTTCTTCTTCCGTTGGTATATTGTTTTGACCAAATAATGCAAAGGTCCAAAATCAAACTATTCGTTCTTTTCTTTATTCTTCGGAGTCCGCTTTACATATTAGAGATTTCAATTAGACCTAAATCACTATATTTCAGGTCAGTCCTATTTAAATTGAAACTATTTTGGTTCGGTTCAATCTAACTAATTTAATGTAAAACCACACACGCTATATTTTAATTTGTCTGAATAAATATTAAGCAAAAATCATATTTCAAACTTTTTACATCTTTAAATTGTTGATCATTATATATGATACTGAAGGGAGTGATTATTGTAAAAATCATTCTTAACCTATAAATTACGAACTTCTGAAATCGTCTGAATAAAAAATAAAAATTCGTTCATCATGATATTCAAATCCAGACATTTGAATCCATCAAGTAAAGTGATAAATTCACTGTACATCTTCACAAATAAAAAACTAAAAATAGTTTCTATTTTATATTTAAAAATTGATTTGTATTGGATCTCATTCTAGATATCGAAAATGTCAAAATGAAAATGGAACTAACCAAAACTTGTAATTAGCTGACTAATCTCTTGCCCCTTTTTGAATAAGCATTAGGCTTTTAATCAAGGTTGGTAGTTAATATTGTCCGAAATACGTATTAGTGTTACTTTGGTACTTTTGCACTGTTCTGGTACGTGTACACAAAAGACCATTATAGAGTTTCGGGTCAATATGTTTTTCATATTTGAGGGATAATTTAGTGAATGCGGAAGTATTATGTAATCGTTCTAATTAAATTTTAGTTGAAGATTTATTAATTTTAATTAAAATTTGGCGATTCTAGTTTAAGTGAATACACAATAAATCCAAATATATACAAATTTTTTGTCATAATATAATCACATTTTCTACTTTTCTTTTCTCAAGCCATTATTAAATTTGATGAAACAACTCATTAAATATTTAAGTGAAAATAAATTACAAATTTTATAAATTAGTAAAACATATAAATAACATAACCCCCAAAATATTTTTAAAAATATCCTCCACTTAAACTTATATTTCAAATATTCCCATGTCCCAATATAAAGATCACAACGATGGAATACTGAGTCACCTCGTTGAATTTTCCTGTGGATCATAGTTTTTAAATAAGGTGGATTTTTTTTCCACCTCACAACTAAAAACGATGTTGTTTCACATGAATAAATTGAAAGTGGTGTAAATGGACGCTACAATCCGCAAAAACTCAACAATGATGGTCCTTAATGTTTCGCAAATCGACGTAAATGCTGGAGGAAATATTTGAGGAAAAACGATTTTTGGGCGTTCTTTGATTTTACAAAATTTAGGAGTGAACTAGAGTGGATGTATTGTTTGGAATGTACTTTGATGCTAGACGATGTGTCTGATACCTATGTGGAATATATATAGAGTAGGGATTACATGGTATTCAAGTTTAAGGTAATATGTAGTACTCAATGTCATCCATTCATTTCATAGATCTTCAAACTTTTTAAGTTTTTGGGCACTTATTTCACTATAGTAAGAATAAAACAGTAACTTGATTTGTTACGTGACACCAAAAAAAAAAGCATGCATATTGTTATACAGCAAACTGCACTACTACAAATTTACCTTTTCTCTACACCTCATAGACTACGCTTTTCCTTTAAAATTGTGGTCTACAGGTATAGACTACGCTTTTTATCAAAACCGTAGTCTATGTGCGAATTTTTTTTGGAAATATAGACTACGGTATACTTAATAAGCGTAGTCTATACCAAGTAATGACTACGCTTAACAAAAGCGTAGTGTATGTCGTTTTAACACCCAATACACTACGCTTTATAAAAGCGTAGTCTATGTGCATAAATTTAAAAAAAATACAAAGGTGAGATTCGAACTCACGACATGTGAGTAAATTAACATATGGTTTAACCATTTGCACCAACAATTCAATATCTATCATCTTTGGACATTATTTATACTTATATTTACAAGTAGAACCCGAATTTACATAGAAAGCATTTATTTGGACTTGGTCAAATTTTCTCATCCTTCACTCCATACGCGACCAACACTCCTCTTTTCTCCTTGCCGCCATTTGTTGTTCCATCGCCGTCGTCATCCGCCGAACTCCCCATTCTCTTCCGTAAATCCGCCGCCGCTCGTGCGTTCTCGCTCTCTCTGCATTCAAAGTTCTCTGCCATTTTTCAGTGGTTAAGACAACACATTTTATTTTTCTAATTACTTTATCGATTAATATTTCAGTGTTTAATAGTCACCATATATGTGTCGATGTTCTTTGATGTGATATCTTTATTATACATGGCGTTAATTGTAATGTACAGGAGGATTTCTTTACAAAAAATTAGGTTTTACTTACAACTGTAATTAGGTTTTAATTTTCATGAATTCTTGTTCCCCTTCTGTAGCAAGAATGTTTAGATTCGGATTGTTTCTGTTCGTTGTCTTTTGCAAGTGTGTTGTGTTGTAGTAGAAGAAAAGTTGTGGAGTTGCTGAACTTGGTTGTTGTAGTTGTGCATTTGTTGGTTTTCTATTCGTTTTGAGCTTACTTGATCGGTTGTTTGTAGTCTTAAGTTGGTTTTGTTAGGTCTGATGTTAATCATGGATAGGTTGCGTAGTCTGAGATTTAGTATTGGAGAAGGATTCTATGAGAATATAGTTGTGAAGAACTATTAAATTGCAGAAAACGGAAAGCAAAAAACCTACTCTTGTTTTGACTTTTACAGTTGGTTCCCACCACCGGCAACTGGTTGTGCTTAAATTTGCAGGTTGTATTTTAGTTTTATATGCTAATCATTACCTTTTGACTTGTTTGCTTAGAAGCCTTAGATTGCTAGGTAAATGTAATGAACAACTGTTATGTGAATATGCTTCAATTCCTTATTTTCGGAAGTTTTATGTTTTACTGTTGAAGTTATGCTGCTACCTTGGAGCCAAAGCCTATAATTGTGAATGACACCCATGTTTTCGAGCAAATTTTAATAGGTGAGTGCCAGGTGCATGTTTTTGTGGTTATTCATGCTTTTTATTCTTCATTCATATTGGTCTTGTGAATTGTTTATATCTCTCACAATGTGCTTGGCACATGGGTTCATAGCATGGTGCTTATGGATCGCTCTGTTCAGAAATTATTTTTCTAGTCATATTTCTATATCAGTAAGTTGTATGTTTACCTGATCCTCATGCATCTGTAGAGTTAAAGTAGCTTCTGATGGAAAAGATGGGTCACTACCTAATCATAGAGATGTCAACGGCTCACATCCTGAATCCAAGTTGGAGTTATTTGGTTTTGACTCACTCGTCAATATTTTGGGCCTTAAAAGGTATGAAGTGAAAGAGAAAATTTTAATTTGCATTATTTTTTGATGAAAGATTGAGGAATCATTTGATACAAGATTCTGCATTATCTTGGTTTGTGACTTTCTAATAATAACTTGATATAGGGATTGTTTCTTTTCTTTCCGATTTCTATTACGGTTATTGTTTTAATTATAGTCTGAATTCTTTTGTTGATTGTGTTCATTTCTCGACATGGCAAGTGACCAACCGCAGCGCCTCTAGTCCTAGAGATGGAGGATGCACACATCCATGTTGGCGTCCAAAGGTACTAGTGCATACTTGGTACTAGTTGTGTTCCTTTGAATATTTGGTTCTTTCTTAATACTTTTGGTGATGAGGCCGTTGATTAAGGTTGTGCTCATGCTTGTAGTTATAGTATACCTTATTTCCTTTGCCACTATTTATTGTAAGATGATGCACTAGCTACAGAGTAGATTTAGTCTTATGGGCAGCTTGACTATTGATGAGAAAGTACCCTAGAAAGTAGGGAGAAGAATTATATAATTTTATACATTAGTACCCACGCAGTTGAACTCCTCGAGTTGTTCATTTTCCTTGATCGACTTAATTGTTTTGTGAAATTATCATATCCTTTTGAACTCCATGTATATAATTATCTAGAATAAATATAGTTGTGGTTTGCCTAATTACTAAGCATTCCAGCTATTGTCCTTTTGCCTTCTTCTCCACTTTTGGCTAGGAATCATAGTGAACTGAAATTCTATGTTGTTACCATGAATCCATAGTCAGTATAGAACTTAAGGTACAGAGGTATTAATCTTCCTTCCTATGTCTTATCGTTATCTTTTGTCGTGTTATTTAGAATTTAATGAACTTAATAAAATTGTTCTTGTTTCTGTAAATATATATTTGTTCGTATGTATACATATGTTATTAAGTGATTGGCTGCAACTTACCCAATGTAATGATTCTACCCTCTGCAATGAAAATAAAATGCATGTCTAATAGCACTTTTTATCAATGTTATCTCAAGTAAGTAAATTGTCAAACAGGCAACAATGTCAAATTGTGGACTATGATGGGTGTGTTTGTGCCTTGTCTTCAAAATATTTTGGGAATTATCTACTACCTCGTGTTTTCATGGTAAGTCGATTTCACAATTTCTCGATGAATATTCTTTAAATTACTGTATGCATACACCCTTGTAGTTTGTTAAAATAAATTTGTTCTAATTTATAGTTTGTTCGTTTCATATCTAAGAAATAAGTTACGGGTTTGGTCCGGAAGAACGAGTTAATGTTGGTTGTATCTTGAAAGCGGTTTGGTTGAGCTTGTATACAATGTTTCTGTTGCCACTATTACAATCTCCTATCTGAATTGTTTACTTGATTGCATATGTATGTCCCTTTATCTCATATATAAGTTAGATCATACGAGTGTTGTAGATCACGTAAGTACATATGATTGGTCAAGCAATGAGATATAAAAGTATCCTGTTGAGACAACTTGAGGACGAGTTGTCGGTATAGGCTACGGTGTAGATAAGAAGTGACTTGACTTGGTTGCTTGTCTATACTTGGTGCGCCTCTCGACGTATTGATGGATCACGGTGAGATGAGTTCTTCTATCGACCGTCGTGAAGAACCTAGATCTCGGATACTTCGTTGATCTAAATCTCGATAAGGTATTAGGTGAGTATGAGTTCTTGACCATCACTTTGACTTGCTATGGGTGAGGTTACATGAGATAACCAATTCTCTCTCGCATCTTGGGTGGTGGCGATCTTGTATGTCATGCTAGTTACCCGTGTCGAGTCACCGTATCTGTTTAGGATGATGGCGTCCCTTAAGGAGCTCAAAGGTTTATTCTACTAAACCCTGCATGTTGAGTTATCTCAATGACAATAATAAGGTTGAGTGGTACTACTTAAGGAATTAAAGATATTAATTATTTTAAGCGGTCGAGCAGAAATAATTAATGGACGTACGATATCTTAAATACGGGGATTCATAAAGTCTAAGTGCAAGCCCGACTCACCTTCGGTAATAAAGGGGTAAGTCAGCATTTATTCTCTAGTGGCATGAATAAATGTTTATGAATTAATTTATGTTCTGGGCTGAACATAAGATAATTAATTTATTTGAGGCCCATCTTTATTCCTTACATTTGATCCCTGGGCTGGCCCATCCAGGCCTGGAGCTTAGTGATTTTCGCCCCCCTCCTTATAGAGTCCATCTGGGACTCTGCTTGATCCTCTCTATCTTAAGTGATATGATTATATTTATTAGATATGCATAAATCCTATCTAGCTATGTTTTAGGGTTGCATTATAAATATAAGGTGAGAGAAAATCAAGGTTAATCCTACATATTTTCGAGAATTCTATTCCAAAATAGAGTGATTTTCGAAAACTTTGTGGAAGGAAGAAGGCGAATTTCTAAAGCACTCTCCATAGATTGTCCTCACTCGGCATTGGAGTTTAGGCAAACGGGATACAGTTCAGAAGATCAAAGCACGAGTCTTGATCTATTCATTCCTACAGATTCGCGGTAAAACACGAGAAAACTCCTCGTGTTGCAATTAATTATATAGGTTCATGCTAGGATATAATCAATGTATGATGAATTAAACATCCAAGATAGATCATCGGGAGAGGTTAAAATCGCTTTCCCTACAATTGGTATCGAGCACAGGTTGATATCTTGGCTCTGTTGGATTAATTCACGTTTGATTATAACGCGCAATTAATTAATTGTGAATCATCGTTCATCGTGGCTCATTTATTTTGTCGGATTATGTTTTTCACCACGAAAATCCGTGGTTAGATTAGATTTTATCCGTAAAGAAGAGCGAAGACGAAAGCATGAAGAACGAGGCAGCGGAAAGCAAGTCAAGAAACCGGACGACGCGCAGTGGCATGCGGGCGGCGGCACGCGGCGTGCTCGGCGCTCGCGGCACGCCTCGGCCGCTGCACGAGTTTCTCGTGACGGGCGGACACGCGTGCGCACAGGCGTCTGACGCAGGCCGGCGAACAGCTCGGTAGCGAGACGGTGCGGGTGCGCGCTTCACGTGCGGATGCCTCAAGACCGCCGGCGCCGAGTGTGCGCTTCGGCGGTGTTCGGCGGCAGTGGCGACGCTAAGCGGCGGCGCGCGCCGCACGCCAAGACAAAGGATAAACATCGGCGCGCAAGACGCAGCGCCGCGCCGTGGCGCTGGAAACCTCGTGAGCGTGCTCGGCGGCACACGGATGCACGCGTGCAGGTGCCCTCGGCTGTGGGGTGCGCGTCGTGCGCACGGGATTCTCATCGGTGTGCGTGGGCGTGCTCGACAGCACCGCCAGGCAACGTGCGGGGAAACCTTAACGAGGCTTCGGCCACGCATGGGCGACGCGGGGCACGCGAATCTCGTGCGAGGCCTCGGCGGCGCGCTCGGCGGCCTCAGCGCGAGATTCGTGCAGGAAACCTCAAGGTCGCCGTGTTTCTCGGCCTGGCTTGCTGGGCACGGGCGACGTGCGCAGGTGGGCAGCGGTGGTGTGCTGGGCGCGCACATGGGTTGTGCCCTAGCGCGTGCGGCCCAGCCCATCTTTGGGCCGACCCGGCCCAAATTCGGAACAAACCCGGATTTTCGGCCCTAACCCGATTTTTTGGCCCGATTCCAGATTTTTTACCCGATCCGGCCCGTTTTCAAATTCTGGCCCAAATCCAGTTTTGACGAATCCGGTCCGGGCCCGTGCACGCGAGGCCCGTTTTCGAGTTTGAAGATCCAGCTTTACAAATTTTATGTAATAAATTAGGCGAAATCACAGGGTCCACGAATGGGCCGCGATGAACGATTTTATTTTATTTGTATCGTTCAAAGCATGTCGTGGATGTTTAAATTATGCAGTAGCATGCTATGTATGTTTAAATTATGTAGACAAACATATTACATGTTTTCGTGATTGGATGCGCATAGTAAGCATGCTAGGTTTATCGCGTTTTTCAAGCATATTTTAGAATTCTGCGAGCATGTTTTACATGTTGAGTTCTATAGAAAAGCATGCTAGGATTACGTGATCTGCATGGACAAACCTTTTGAAACAAAAGACTAAGCAAGTAACCCGATATTTTAATTTTTTAAATTAAAATGTCAAGACCTCCACTTTTTGATCTCTAAACAAAGTGATACGCACTGTGAGTAAACGCCCACACGCGCTTGCTTGCACCGTTAGTCATAAGTTTGTTAGATGAGATTTCTAAATAAAACATCTTAATCTATTGAGAAGTGGGAGTTTCATGTAAACGCCCACACGCGTGGCTTGATATCGATTTTTCATAAGTTCTCTAGAGATAGATTTAAAATGAGATAACAAAGGAATTTGGATTGGGCGGTATGGTCTAGTGAGTATGCCAATTCTAAGAATTCATTTTCGCTATTAAAATTATGGTCATTGCTTAGACATCACCTCAGTACAACTTCTCCAAGTCCTTCTTGCGATAGTGATGTGGTCTAGTAATGTCCAATCATTAATTTCATTTATCATAAGGATAAGTTGACATGGATTGAAATTAAACGACTAAAAGGTTTATTTTATTCTGGTCATGGGGTTCATGTGTAAACGTCCACACGCGTGGCTTGCATGTGGGATTCCTTGGGCGATTGGAGGTTTCAATTAATATTGTTTTATCAAAAGGTTACAATATTATTGTTACAAATTATGTGTGATCGTATGCTTATGTGCTTACATTACTTTTAAGATATGTCTCTTACACCGATTATCAACATGCTCGCACAAAATCCGTTATCCGGTCCGAATTTTATCGAGTGGAAGCGAAACATGGAATATGTTCTTATCGTTTGAAGAACACATGTTTGTTCTCACTACTCCCAAACCCGATGCCCTTCTTGACGATCGACTAATGAGCGGAGAGTCAAGCGCACTTTGGCATAAGTCAAACAATATGGCTTATGCTATGATAACTCTTGTAAAGAGTTATTATAGGTCCTTTTAATGATAAAACCTCGGTTGTTGTATGTTACCGTCACTTTGTTTGTCCTTGTCTTGCTTGTGTTTCTCTTGTTTGCGTGTGTTTGTGTGAAGGATTGAGTCGATGAAAATAAAGGGTTTTAGTTGTTTTGGCGTTATTTATATAATCATAGCATGTTGCGGGGAACGGCGGCGAAGACGAGGCCGAGCTCATGAGCGAGCTTGACTTGATGTAAGAGGAAGGACTGAACGAGTAATGCTAAAAACGCGGGACGGAGGGCTACTAAGGCAAGAAGTCAACGCCCGGAAAAGTGACCTTGAGCTCAAAATTGCCGAGTTTGTAAGTGGAACCAAACCCGGGAGAAAAGAGAGTAGGCCCAGCTCGCATCCTTCCGAGCTCAAAGATTGAAAAGTTCACAAGCATGAAGACGACCTCGAGGTCGGGCTCGGGCGGTCGCGAGCTCAGAAACGAAGAGGTCGAGCTCGAACGTGAGCTCGGGCGCGGTCGCGAGCTCGAGGCGGCGCGCGAGACTCAGAAGAAAGCGCGCGAGCTCGAAGCAGTCTTGCCGAGTCGTGTGAAGAGGTCGAGCTCGGAAGTGAGCTCGGGCGAAGTCGTGAGCTCGAGGCGAGTGTTCAACTCTCCTCGAAGATTGAAAGTGGGCGAGCTCGTGAACGCAAGTCGAGCTCATGACGGAAGTCCACCGCAGTATGGATGAGCTCGTGTTGAGAAAGTAAGGTCGGACTGTGGCAAAGTAAAACCCGTAGCGAGCCGAGCTCGGCAGCGAAATCCGGCCGTGCTTGCACGGAAGCGAAGCGCAGTAGCATGGAAAGTGCGGGTTAATTCTCGAAGAAGAAATCAGCGGGACCACGCCACGTGGCGGCGCACGCTGTTGAAAAAGACACACGCGCTCTGCATCAGCTAATCGTAAAGAAAAGGATCGAGGAGCGAAGGCGCGCGGTGCCGATCATGCACTCGAAAAAGCGCATGAGGTTGTTATGGAGGTTGTTATTAAAGGGAGTTGGCAACAATCGGAAAGGGAGATTCTGGATATCGAAATTTTGGAGAGTGGCAGAGGATAGAGAACACCAGGGAGTAAGGAAGAAGGTGCGATTCTTGGAGAGGAAGTCATCGGAAGAGACGACGATCCAAGAGCTTCACACCATTCGATAACTAATTTCTTTATCTTTTCTTAAACCTTGTTAACTGTTATGGCTGTTGTTTATCTCAATGTTGTTAAACAGCTCGCTATGAGCTAAACCTTTATGACTTGATTTTTTTGAGGAAACCCATGCTAGCAAGACAAGCGTAGAACTGCTACAACGAGGGGATTACAGTTATCAAGGTAGAGAAACAGACTTGATTTCCCGATTCCACCCATGCTCTTTTCTAAATATTGCTACAACATTATCTTGCATTATCACTATGACATGAACTTTTTGATTCTTAGTATTTTCCAAATCTAAGATTATATTCTATAGATCCATCCATATATTCCTATATCGAACTGCTCTTAGAATATCATTACTAACCCATTCATATTTACCACGCAAGGTAAATGCATATTCCTATGCTATTCACACACATAACATTAAAATCATGTTCTTACGTCATTTATTGTTTTCCATTCTATAACAACTTCCCAAAGAATTATAGAACTACGATCCGACTAATGGTGATCAATCACAAGTGAGATAAAAACAATCCCCATAAAACAATAGTGATTTAGCAAGACAAGCGTAGAACTGCGCTCGTCACGCGAGCATGGGTTTTCTCAAAAAAATCAAGTCATAAAGGTTTAGATCATAGCGAGCTGTTTAACAACATTGAAATAAACAACAGCCATATCAGATTAACAAGGTTTAAGAAAAGATAAAGAAATTAGTTATCGGAATCGTGTGCAAGCTCTTGGATCGCCGCCTCTTCCGATGACTTCCTCTCAAGAATCCGCACCTTCTTCCTTACTCCCTGGTGTTCTCTATCCTCTGCCACTCTCCAAAATGTCGATATCCAGAATCTCCCTTTCTGATTGTTGCCAACTCCCTTTTAATAACAACCTCCATAACAACCTCACGCGCTTTTTCGAGGTACAGACGGCACCGCCAGCCGCCTTCGCTCCTCGATCCTTTTCTTTTTCGCTAGCTCGCCGGATGCGGGCGCGTGTCTCTTTTCACCGCCAGTGGTCACCGCCACGTGGCGTGGTCCCGCTGATTTCTTCTTCGAGAATTAACCCGCACTTTCCATGCTACTGCCTTCCCCCGTAAGCACGGCTCGATTTCGCTACTCGAGCTCGGCTCGCTTCGGGTTTTACTTTGCCAACAGTCCGACCTTACTTTCTCGAACACGAGCTCATCCATACTTGCGAGCCGACTTCCGTCATGAGCTCGACCGCGTCCACGAGCTCGCCCACTTTCAATCTTCATCGAGGAGTTCGAACACTTGGCCCGAGCTCACGCACCGCTTCGAGCTCAGTTCCGAGCTCGACCTCTTCGCCACGAGCCTGCACTCGCCACGAGCTCGCACTTCGCCCGAGCTCACGTTTCGAGCTCGACCTCTTCGCCACGAGCTCACAGACTGCCCGAGCCCCGACCCGAGGTCGCCTTCATACTTGTGAACTTTTCAATCTTTGAGCTCGGAAGGATGCGAGCTGGGCCCTACTCTTTTCTCCCGGAGTTTGTTCCACTTACAAACTCGCAATTTTGAGCTCGGGCGTCACTTTTCCCAAGCGTTGACTTCATCTTAGTAGCCCGACTGCCCCCGCTGTTTTCAAAGATTACTGCTCGGTCCTTCCTCTTACATCGGTCAAGCTCGCCACGAGCTCGGCCTCGTCTTCACGCCGCTCTTCCCGCAACATGCTATGATTATATAAATAACGCCAAAACAACTAAAACCCTTTATTTTCATCGACTCAATCCTTCACACAAACACACGCAAACAAGAGAAACACAAGCAAGACAAGGACAAACAAAGCGAGCGTAACATACAACAATCGAGGCTTTTATCATTAAAAGACCTATAATAACTCTTTACAAGAGTTATCACACCCCAAACTTAGCTCATTACTCGCCTTCGAGTGATGCTCTACCACAAGATACAAAACAAATGTAACACGCATGATGCTCATAACAACAACCGAGGTGATAGCTTAATCAACTAAAAAATTGCTTTCACCAAAAATTTCAAAACACAAGAATCATTCATTCCTTCTCGTTGCAAATCTAATTACTCAACTCATTTTGTAAGAGTATCACACTACAATTATTAACAGGTACAAAGCGCATTAGCATTTACATGAATCTTCCCATGCTTCGGTTCTCCTTAATATGACCATATCTTGATTATCAAGTGCACCTGTGTCTCCACAAATTCAATTTAGTCATCCCCTCTGCTTAACATGAGTGATATCAATAATGAATCAAGAGGTCTTTATAAAGCTTATAATGTTGGGCTCGGGTGACGGTAGGATTATTTGGGATAATGTAGCTCGCAAATACCTGGGCATCCTTACTCTTTCCTCTTTCAACATGCTTTATAACTACCCTTCTTCTTTCCTATAGGAGATTGTTCTCTTTTCTTGGTTAATTCCTTTCCGCTCATAAACAAAATCTCAAAGACTCTTTCCCTTTTTCTTTTTTTTTTGATTTTTAGCGTAAAACAAGAAACGCTATTATAACATTGTCCCTTATCCTTAAGAGGTTACCTCCACCCCAAACTTAAAACTCAACATTGTCCCCAATGTTGGAACATTATAACAAAATTGGGAGATTGATTACTTTGTAAGATACGGTGATAAGTCAACTCTAAGTAATTACGCCCGAGGTCAAGGGAATCATGGATACATATATGAGAGGGGTACAGGAATTTTATATGGTCGATCAAAAGAAAAGGTCAGAAGCTCAAAAGGGGACTCTAGGGAAATCATGAAATATAGGTAGGCGAAGAAAGGCACAAACGATTCAAAAGATGGCCTACATCCTATCCATATTAACATACTCATGTAAATTGTTCAAGGGGAACTTCCAACCAAAATGGAAGATAGGCACTCGTACAAGAATGTAGGTCAACTGAGGATTACTTATGCAATGGTTAACTCTTATAAAAGCTAATATGCAAATACCCAAACCATCGAGGTACTCCCTTACACAAATAAGGATCAAACTTAGATAAACAACGAGTCAGAAGACGATTTCCCTTTTTCAAAACAAAAATAAGAAAAACATCATCATTAAGCGCCTTTGCCAACTCGGCATCACCCTTAGTCATCATTATAAACATCACAACACCTCAACAAGGACGCACAACACAAACAACAAACAAACAAAAAGACAAAAAAAAAACAACGAGAACAAAACCAAAAACCAAGGATTGAGTTGAGAGATACACCCCTAGCCTATGCATCGGGATGACCCAAGGCGAGAGGAGAGGCAGAGGCGTGAAGCCGCCGCATGAAGGACTTCCTCATCAGCGGCAGCGCAGATGCGGGCTCATTTGACCGAGCTCCACTAGGGCCAGCTTCTTTTGCGGCGTGGGTATGCACCGAACTCGCCTGCTTCTCTTGGTACGCCTTGAAATCCTCATCAAGGTCTGCAGGACTTGGCCATGGAGTGAACAACCGTTTTGGGAAATTCGAAAAGACGGGCGTCTGTCCAGAAGATGACGATCCCAAGAAATCCCTTTAATGCATGGTCCTCATTGCGGCAAGACACCCGTAATCGCTTGATGTCATCTTCGCAGCAAATTAACGCAGCAGAAGGATGTCGATTGTACCAAGAGACATTTCAAGATGTCGTCTATTGTTGGATAAGCGTGCTCTTGACCGAGCAGTATGGCTCAACAGAGCAGCAGATGTCGTGGGCATTGAGAAGTCGCCGGGGCCCGAACATGACGACGCGCCGTGGCCTTGATGTCTATGAAAGCTTTCTCCGCTGGGCGGTCTTCATTGTCATCATAGGGGACTCCAGCTCTTATGCATAGTCGATATCGTGGAAGGGAAAAATAACCTTCCATTCTTCTTCTTCTGGCACGCTTCCACCTCACGCCAAATTAGCGCCTACATTAACCGATCTCCCGTGAAAATGCACAAGCAGGCAGATCCGTTCCTCGACATCAAGAGTCATGGGTAGTGGGCGGGATGCGGCTCTTAATGAAATGGAGCCACACATGGCTTCAATTTTAATGCCGATGCCTTAATGGATCGACGTCCTTGCGTAGATACAGCCCATTTTGTTCCTTCTACCGTCGGTAGCCTTAATGCGTCATCGAGGTCATCACCCGAGGGCTCTCTTAACATTGCCGAATACTCATCATCCACGGCGTTATCCAGACTATACACCTAATTGATTGTTTCAGGAGATAGGATTACCTGCTTACTCCTGACCACGGCTGATACTCCCTCCTTGTCCGCCAGAGGAGTGATATTAGCATAAAATTCTTTCACCGGGCAGAACCGGTGGCATGTAATCGCCGTGAACTCGGCCCATCCGTTTAGAGAAGTCAGCTCCACGACGAACATAGGAGTTTCCTTATTCTGCTTGAAACCCTTCTCCATCCATAGTGCTCTTAATTTTAGACGCTGAAATCGTTCAAAACCGCCTGGCGCACGAAACATAGGAATGTTCTGAATAGATTGACCGACCTTAGATTTGGAGGTGTAGCTACCCTTGCTTTCTTGGCGAGAGCGACCTCGTGTTCGATTTCTTCGCAACCTTAGTTTTTCCTTCCCTCCGCTAACTTTCCTTTTCACGAGGCAGTGCAAAGTCCCGCGAAGATTGAGGAACAGCGAAATAAACGCGGTGACGATCGTGGGAGGTCAGCTGGTGATAATTCCTCGTCTGATACGATGAGGGGCGTGTTTGGATCATTATTTGGGACCTTCACAAACTTCCTGGCTCTGCTCCGGAGATTGACCATGGTTGCAAGAAAATTTCCTAGAGAATTGACAGAGGTGAGATCGCTATGAGGATTTTGGGAGACAGGGCGTGGGTAGTAAGAGCAATGTAGCAGCAAAGGAAGAGCAAAGGGAAGTTGAGTAGTTGTGGGATATAAGCGAAGAATATGGACGGCTTTTTAACCCAACTAGCGAAGAATTAATTCCGGCCCTTTCGGACCACTATTCCCGCTAAAATTTCCCTTTATCTTCCCCGCTGCAAATCCTCTTTGAGCACATATAAGCACGGTGCTCGAATATCTTCAGCGTACTACCGCAATCCAACATCAAGATATCAATTTACTAAAACAACCTAGTTTCTTTTAATCATGTTATAGCAATTTATTTAAAACCCAAAACAAACAAGGAAAGCGGGGAAAAAAACAAATATGTACAATCAGTCGCCAGCGCCTCGATCACCATGGCGACCCATGGTACCCGAGGTCGCATCTTTCAAAGTGGTAGAGGTCTTCGCGATCGACCTCGCCCCACAATAATGCTTGACGCTGCCCATCGACCGAATTCACGACCGACTTCCTTCTTGAAGTGTTATAGCACCATGGGTGCTACATGAAGAATTGTAAAGGCCCGCACTATCTTGATTTTAGTTTCCTGTGAATAACCTCAACTCGAGTTGAACAAGAACACCCGCCGACCCGCAAGAACTCCCGAAGATGTTGTTATCATGCCATCTTTTAGTTCTCTCTTTGTACAACTTAGCATTTCATAGGCGAACCAACGGAATTCATCCATTTCACTTAGTTGCAACAATGAGCTTCTCGGTGGATGATCAAAGTTTAGTTTCTTAATTGCCCAATAGTTCGGTGCTCCGGCTCCGTAGGGAGGTGACGAGGCTTTTCCATATACCAAGCGATAGGGTGACATCCCTAATGGTGTTTTGAAAGTTGCTCAGAGGCCCATACTTGCATCATCCAACGCGTGGACCAATCTTACGCCCGGATTCACCACCTTTCTAGTATACCCTTAATCTCTCATTGGAAAGCTCCGCTGACCATTCGTCTGCGGATGGTATGTCATGTGGCGACCTTATGGCGAACATTGTATTTCGCTAGTACGTAACTTATTGCCTTGTTGACAAAGTGTGTGCCCTCGTCACTAATGATCGCACGAGTACCAAACCGTATGAAAATGTTCTTTACAAGAACTTGATCACCACTTTGCATCATTCGTGGTACTTTCTACGCCTTCCACCCATTTGGACACGTAATCAACCGCCACCAATATGTAAAGGTTTCGAATAAGGGTGGAAAAGGACCCATGAAGTCGAGGCCCCATACATCGAAGAGTTCAATTTCGAATGAAATTCATTGGCATCTCATTTCGAGAGGATATGTTTCCAACTCATTGGCATCGATCACATCTTTGCACAAAAGCATGTGCATCCTTAAACAAGGTCGGCCAAAATAACTGATCGAAGCACCTTAGTCCGTCCTTTGCCCATAAAATGACCACCATATGGAGTGACATGGCATCCTTCCGCATTGATTCCACTTCTTCATGCGAACCACGCCTCCATTAATCCATCAAGACAACGCTTATATAAGAAGGTTCGTCCCGAAGTAATGTTTGACCTCGGCAAAGAATCTTTCTTTTGATGGGACGAGAACTCGTGTGTAGCATTCCACATACTAGAAAATTGAAAAATCTGCATACCATGGTGTCTTCGCCGTGATGCATGCTCATTAGTTGCTCATCTGGGAACATGTCCTGAATCTAGGCTTGAGTTGATTCTCCTTCCGATCTTTGGTAATCGAGACAAATGATCGCCACTTGATTTTCGTTCCTTTCCGCCTCTTATTTCCGGATCAAATTCTTCCGGAGCAATATCCACCGAATTAACAGTGGCCCGTCAGATCTTTCTTCGCGACAAGATACACGATAGCTGCATGATCCGTGTAGATTATCACTTTTGTTCCCACGAGGTAGGCTCGGAACTTTTCACGGGCAAAACTACGACAAGCGCCTCCTTTTCTCGTCGTGGTATAATTTATCCGGCTTCCATCGTGGTTTTACTTGCATAGTAGATCGAGTGGAATATCTTCTCCTGCGCTGGCTCCAAGACGGCCCCTACAAAGAAAATCACTTGCATCGCACATCACCTCGGCGATGTCCAATTGCCCAACAATTCTTGGAGTCATATAAGAGCTCGTTTCAAGACTTCAATGCCTTTAAACACTCGGTGAAGTCGAACTGGCGGTTTTGCTCCAGCAAGGCACATAGGGGCTTAGCTATCTTTGAGAAATCCTTTATAAACCTTCTGTAGAAACCTGCATGTCCCAAGAAGCTTCGCACACCTTTTACAGTAGTGGGAGGTGGAAGTTTGTCTATTACTTCGATCTTTGCTTTGTCCACTTCGATCCCTTCTTTGGATATGTGGTGACCTAAAACGATGCCCTCTTGCACCATGAAGTGGCACTTTTCCCAGTTTAAAACCAAGTGGGTTGCTTCGCAACGCTCCAGAACTTTCCCCAAATTACTTAGGCATATCCCATAGGTGTCTCCGAAGACGGAGAAGTCATCCATGAAGATTTCTACTGATTTCTCCACCATATCCGAGAATATGGCCATCATGCAATTTGGAATGTTGCAGAGCATTACAGAGCCCAAATGGCATTCTTCTAAATGCGAAAGTGCCATAAGGACAAGTGAAGGTGGTTTGTGTTGATCATTGGGCGCAATGGCAATTTGGTGATAACGAATAACCATCGAGGAAGTTAAGAACTCCTTACCGCTGGTTTATCTAGTATCGATCCATGAATGGTAGGAAATGATCTTTCCGGTTCTTTGTGTTTAGCTCAGAGTCAACAGACACGCGCCATCCCTGTTATCACCAAGTTGGGATCGCCTCGCCGATCGTTTGAAACCACCGTGACTCCCCCCTTTTTAGGAACACACTGAACTGGGCTCACCCACGAGCTATCCGAAATTGGATATATGATTCCGGCATCCAGCCATTTGATAACTTCTTTCTTTAGTACCTCTTTCATCGCTGGATTGAGACGTCGCTGATGCTCTATGGAAGTGTTGTGGCAATCTTCCAGCAATATCTTATGCATGCATGTGGACGGGCTGATCCTCAGTATATCGAGAATTGACCATCCAATAGCTCGCTTGTATTTCGCAATACACAGTAGCAAAGCTTCTTCCCGATCGGGCTTGAGAATAGCGGAGATAATTACGGGAGGTTTCCTCCTCATGAGATATGCATATTTGAGATGGTTCGGCAAAGTCTTTAGGATTAACACTGGAGGTTCGTCGATTGATGGTTTGGGTGCCTGAGTTACCCTATCGGCGAGCCCCGCGACTCTAATCGGCCGGGCAAGTGAAGCCGGACATTTTCTTTGAGAGATCGACACAACTCCTCGCCTTTCTCCAACTCTCTACGAAGTTCGGCATAGGCTTCGTCATTAACTCCGAACTGCGAGTGCGATCTCAGATTGTATCCGCTGACGACCGCTCCATGACTCGGATTACGAGCATTCCTCCACTTCGTCCGGATACTTCATAGCATTGAAAACATTGAAGGTAACCTTCTGATCATTTACCCTCATGGTGAGCTCGCCCTTCTGAACATCAATTAGAGTTCTTCCAGTTGCCAAAAACAGACGTCCCAAAATGATTGGCACCTCGTGATCTGCTTCATAATCCAAGATAATGAAGTCCGCCGGAAAGATGAATGTGTCCACTTTTACTAATACATCCTCGATTTTTCCTTCGGGATGAGCCATAGATCGGTCCGCCAATTGCAAGGTCACGCTTGTGGGCCTCGCTCACCTATCCCGAGCTTTTTAAATATTGAGGCGGCATCAAATTTTTGCTTGCTCGAGGTCACATAACGCACGACCGACGTCGCGTCCCTCCAATCGAGCATGGAATTGTAAAGCTCTGGATATTTCAACTTGGAGGAGCTTGCTCTTTAGCATCGTACTACTACTTTCGGTGCCACCGCTTTCAAACTCGCCCAACCGCTCTTCTGGTCGATGTCCTTCAAGAACTTCACATAGTTCGGCATTTGTTCCAACGCCTACCAAAGGGATGTTGATATATAATTGCTTGTAACATCAAGGAATCTTCAAACCGGTATCCTCTCGCTTCTTCTTCAACCTTTACGAAAAGGTGGTGGTGGGCGATACACCACTTCGTCCGTAAGGTTCGAACGGATTTGTTCTTGCAGCACCTCGGCATTGCGAGACCGCTTTGATTTTCCGTGGTAGCGACACAGTTGTTACTTGTTGAGGACTCGGCCTTTCCTTCTCGGTCCCGGCATCCCGGTTCGTGATCCGCTTTCACTGTGAACGTGACAGCCTTGACCTGTTCTTTATCTTTTCGTGATTCTCGTGTCACTGGCAAATTTCAAGAGGTCGGTTTTAATCTCATTGGCTAATTGTCCGATCTGGACTTCCAAATTCAGCAGCAAGTGGATTGCCTCAGACTGAAGATCTGCTTTTAGCTATGTATTCCTTCATCAAGGTTTCAATAGTCTTGGGCTGTGGGGCGACTTGTTGCTGCTTTGGTTGGTAATTTTGTGGATATGTGGTTTTCTCAAAATTTCCACCACTGTTTGATCCGGACCCTTGGCCTCCCCATGAGAAATTAGGATGTTGTCGCCACCCCGGATTGTACGTTTGTGAATAAGGGTTGTTCCTCTGTCCATTCTGATTTCCCAGATAACAGATCGAGGCTGGGTTTGACGGGCAACTCTCGAAGGTATGCCCTTCTCCACAATATACGCACGACACCTCGTTTACTTGCATAGTAGGTGCGACCACTGGACTACTCGTCGGCTGCACCGCTGGATTAGGTACTTGCAATCCTTTTAACATGTTACTCATGGATGCTACCTGGGCTGTTAATGCCGTCAGGGCATCAACCTCCAACACACCAGCGACCGATTTTTTTCCTATTGGCGCACGAGAATTTGACCATTGGCAATTGTTATCTGCGATTCTTTCCAAGATCTCGTATGCTTCGTTGTATGACTTCGAAAGAATAGCTCCATTTGCAGAGGCATCAAGCACCAAACGTGTTGATGCATTGAGACCATTGTAGAAGGTCTCTAGTTGAATGCCGTGATGAGGACATTTCCGTAGCATTTCCTTATATCGCTCCCAAGCTTCGCACATCGACTCTTATTCATTCGCTGAAATGACATGATGTCATTCCTAATCTTATGTTCTTGGTGGGCGGGAAGTACTTCATCAAAAAAATTTCGCCGAGCTCGTTCCATGAGGTGATAGAATTTGATGGAAGACCGTTCAGCCATGCTTTTGCACGATCTCGTAGCGAAAAAGGGAATAACCGAAGTCTCAGCGCTTCGGCTGGAACACCCGGTAACTTAAATGAGTCGCTGACCTCCAGAAATGATCGAAGGTGGAGATGTGGATCCTCCGTGGCTTGACCACTAAATTGCCCCACTGTTTGGAGCATCTGAAACATGACCGGCTTCGTCAATCGGTTCGCTTGCCTCGGGTCTTGTAATTCCGGATTCATTTCGTTAAATGGGGGTTTGCGTGATCACGTATACCCCTTCCGATCATCGTGATGACAATGGCATTCGCCATTGTGTGCCTCTCCTCTCGGCTTGCGCTCTGCGAACTGCGTTCTTGGTGCCTCTCTCTGAAGGTGCGTTCAATCTCTGGATCTAACTGGTGGGTCACTTGCGCTTTTGCCTTGCGCATAAACCACAATCCCAGAACCCCTGTTCACACAAAAGGTAATGACCAGAGTGAGTCACGTATTACAAAGAAACACAAAATTGCAATCTCCACGTAATTTATAATTGGCGGTTCCCCGGCAACGGCGCCAAAAACTTGTTGGTTGAAATTTCTTTTGATGTGAAAATACTATCATCAAGTGCACGTAATCAACAAGTAATACGGAAGTATTCGAGATCGAATCCACAGGAATGCACTTTTAAATCACGTAGATTGTAATTTTGCAAAGTAAGGGAGATGGGCGAACTGATGCGAACTAGAATATAAACTAGCGAAAATTAAAAGCGACTTGCACGCGGCGGTCGCTTTAATTTCAGTTCGCTAGTGTTATATTCTGTTCGCACAGTTCGCCCATCTCCTTACTTTGCAAAATTACATCTCACGTGATTTAAAAGTGCATTCCCTGTGGATTCGATCTCGAATACTCCGTCAGATTACTTGTTGATTACGCACGTATGTGATAGTATTCATCATCAAAAGAAATTTCAACCAACATGCTATATGATGACTACGATGTCCGAGGCTTGCACTCACACAGATCATCGATGGTAGACGCGACCGAAATATGGTCAAGTCTCGAGAGTAAGTTTGGGCGGTCGGATCGAACGATCCGCTTCCACACAATGAAAGAAATCTTGGCGTGTAAGATGGAAGAAGCAAGTTTGGTCCATGAACATGTCTCCCACATGACTCATCTCTTGGATAGTCTTGATCGGTTGGGATGAGGTATCGACGCTGAAGCCAAGGTCGATATCATCCTCAACACACTGCCCAAGTCTTTTGAGAATTTTCACGTGAACGCAATCATGAGCAAGACCGAGTATACACTTAGTCGCTGTTTAATGATCTCGTGGCCATGGAAGGAGTCATGGGTAAAGGAGCACATGCTCTTGCTAGCACATCTAGGGGCCCAAATTTTCCGCTGAAAATGGAAAAGAAAAGGGCACCAAAGGTGGTTGAGGCAAGGAACTAGTGGGAGTAGTGGGAGCAAGAACATGTCTCACAACGGAGGCTTGAAGAAGCCAGCGAGAGGTGCAAAGTCTTGCAGGCAAGCATTGGAATCGGCCAAGTGCCCTATGCTCAAGGCTCAAGGTACACCATTTGCTTTAGTAACGGAAACATGTTTAGCGACTTGTTCTACCCATTTCTTGGGTAGTAGACACGGTGCAACTGATCATGTTTGTTACACCTTGCGGGGGTTCCGGTAGACAAGGGAGTCGTGTGATGGCAAGATAACGATCTCCATGGGCAACGCGGTGAAAGTCGAGACCGTTGCGGTCGGAGATGTTACTTTATGTTTTGATAGGACGCTTTAGTTTTGAAAGACGTTTTATATGTGTCGGAGTTTCTATGAACCTTATTTTCGTTTCCAAACTATTTATTCATGGATATTCGATTATTTTGATAGTGGTGTTTCTATCATAAGATATGACGAAGTTATCTCGTGGTGGCATTTTATATAATTCGTTTTATACTATTTACGCCAAACATAATACCTATAACTATGTTGCATCTTCTTCAAACCTTAAAAGAAAGTTTTCTTCAAAAATGACACCACGTTTCTCTGGCATCTTAGATTAGGTCACATCAATCTAAATAGGATCCAAAGAGTAGCTAAGAATGGAGCGTTGGGTGATCTCACGCCATCTCAGCTCGATCTGCGAACTCATATAGAAGGAAAGATGTCGACCAAACCCTTCAAAGCAAAGGGTTATAGAGCCAAAGAAGTGTTGGAGCAAGTCCATTCTGACCTGTGTGGACCTATGTCAACACAAGCTCGTGGAGGGTACGAGTATTTTGTCATTTTCATTGACGATTACTCAAGGTACGGATACATATACATGCTTCACCGCAAATCTGAATGTTTTGAGAAATTCAAAGAGTTTAAGGCGGAAGTGGAGACGAAGCTTGGTAAAAGTATCAAGACACTGCGGTCTGATCGCGGTGGCGAATACCTCAGTAATGAGTTTATGGACTACTTGGTGCAGTGTGGGATTACCTCCCAGCTCACTACACCGGGCACACCACAACAAAATGGTGTGTCGAGCAAAGAAATAGGACTCTTTTAGAAATGGTAAGATCGATGATGAGTTATGCAACATTACCTATTTAGCTTACGGGGTATGCCTTAGAAACGCGGCATACTTGCTAAATCTAGTACCATCCAAGTCGATCGAAAAGACCCTTTAGAGTTGTGGTTTGGGCGCAAGCTGGTTTAAGCCACATAAGGATATGGGCCAAAGACACGTCTTTGAACAAGAAGGCGACAAGTTGGAGGCTAGATCCGACGCAAGGCTTTTTATCGGCTATCCTAAAGGGATGAAAGGTGGTTTATTCTATAGTCCTAAGGATCGAAGGTCATTATTAGCACTAATGCCCGATTCTTAGAAGAGGATTATATGAAAACAATAAATCCAAAGTTGAAATCATTCTTCGTGAATTAGAAGATGATCGTATTCCACCAGATTAAGCCAAAGGTGCGAGATGTCGTGTCTAGTGGGAGGATCGACACGATACTTCAAGAAATTGAAATGGGTCGAGTTCCACTAGAGACACGGTGTCGTATAAGGGTTCCTATTCTAGCAAGTTGTGCAAGATGAGAACTACAAATTCTTGCACTCCACTGCTGCCATTGTGCAGAGAGTGCCTCGTCAGAGTGGGGGAGTTGTTCGTCAACAAGCGATTTATGTTCGTGGGTGAATCTTTGAATTTAGTCCTGGAAACGAGCAGCAATAATCGACCCATGGACATATAGCGGCGATACAAGACATTGATGCAAGATCATGGCACACCGCTATGGACTTAGAAATTGAGTCCATAACAGCTATGGATGTATATGAAAGACACCTCTACCGGATGGCAAAGAAGTCATAGGAAGCAAGTGGGTATACAAGAGGAAGAGAGATTTAGATGGAGAGGTTTCGCTTTTAAAGCCGTGCTTGTGGCGAAGGGTACACTCGATTGAGGGCATCGATTTCGATGAGACCTTTTGCTTGTAGCAATGCTCAAGTCCATCGAATTCTTTCCACATAGCAGCCACTTAAACCTTGAGGTTTGGCAAATGGATGAAAATCGCTTTTCTAAGCGGTTACCTTGAAGAAGGTAGAGACATCTATATGCAACAACCTCAAGGTTATATGGTGAAGGGTGAAGAGCATCTAGTTTGAAGCTTAAAAGTCCATTTATGGACTTAAGCAAGCTTCACAACTCGAACTTACGCTTTGACGAGGTGGTAAAGTCCTATGGATTTACCCAATGCCTAGCGAAGTTGTGTGTCGCTTAGATGTCAACGGTGATGTGGTATTTCTTGCGGTTCGTAGATGACATCCTTCTACTTGGAAACAATGTGAAGTTGTTATCGAGGTAAAGAGTTGGTTATCCGATCAGTTTCAAATGAAAGACTTAGGAGATGTAGCGTACATTCTTGGGATCAAGGTTTACCAAAATCGCAAGAGGAAAATGTTGAGCTTATCTCAAAGCGCCTTACATTGATACCGTAATTGCTCGTTTTAGTATACGCACCGCCAAGAAAGGATTGCTACCTTCGCATATGGCGCCTTTATCTTCAAGCGAGCACTATATTTGCCATGAAGGAGATAGAGAAATGAGACAAGTTCCTTACGCTTCCGCCGTAGGAAGTCTCATGTACGCAATGCTATGTAGGAGATCCGATATACCGCTATGCGGTAGGCATAGTAGCTAGATATCGCCTAACCTCGACAAGCTCATTGGATCATGGTAAGCATATACTCAAGCACCGAAAAGGACTCGAGATTATAGGCCTGGTTTACCATGCGATAGTCTAATGCCTTTGGGTTATTCGCACTGATTTCAAAGTCGACCGTGATGAGAAGAAGTCTACCTCGTGCTATGTGTTTTACCTTGGGAGGAGGAGTCAGATCCCAAGGAGTGCAAAGTAGCGATCCATTACGGATTCCACCATGGAAGCCGAATATGTAGCCGCCGAGGTCTAAAGAGGCAGTATGGTTCAAGAACTACCTTATGGATCTAGATGTGGTACCATGTTTGCCCAAGAGTATTATAGTTTATCGAGATAACTCGTGCGATGGCAAACTCGAAGAACCACTTGACCCACAAGGAAACGTAACACATAGAGAGAAAGTACCATGTCATACGAGAAATCGTTAGACAGGGGATGTGCTGATTGAGAAGATTGGTGCTGTGGATAACCTAGCTGATCCATTCACGAAGAGCTGCACGCAAAAGTCTACGTAAGAGCATATTCGAGGACTCGATTTGCATGACGGCACCCACTTAGAAAGGAAACTTTGTATAAGTGGGAGAAGTAAAGTGATGGTGTTGTTTGTAATAGCTAGTAGAGAGACACATTGTATACTAAAAGTTTTGCTTTAGTATAAGTGGGAGATTGTTGGATTCAGACATCAAAGCGGTTTGGTTCGACTTGTATACAATGTTTCCTCGTTACCACTATTACAATTTCCTATCTGAATTGTTTACTTGATTGCATATGTATGTCCCTTTATCTCATATATAAGTTAGATCATACGATTGTGTTGTAGATCACGTAAGTCTATATGATTGGTCGCTTTAATGAGATATAAAAAGTATCACAAATTCGAGATAACTGAGGGCTAGTTGTCAGATAGTCATGTGTAGATAAGAAGTGACTTGACTTGGTTGCTTGTCTATACTTAGCACGTCTCGGCGTATTGATGGATCACAGTGAGATGAGTTCTTCTATCTAACCGTCGTGAAGAACCTAGATCTCGGAGACTTACGCTGATCTAAATCTCGATAAGGTATTAGGTGAGTATGAGTTCTCGACCATCACTTGACTTGCTATGGGTGAGGTTACATGAAATAACCCAAGATTCTATGCATCTTGGGTGGTGGCAAGGTTTGTATGTCATGCTAGGTACTGTGTCGAGTCACCGTGTCTGCTTAGGATATGACGCCCCTTAAGGAGCTCAAAGATTTATTGTACTAAACCCCGCAGTTGAGTTATCTCAAGTACAATAATAAGGTTGAGTGGTACTACTTAAGGAATTAAAGATATTAATTATTTTAAGCAATGTAATCAGCGTAAATAATTAATGGACTTACTGATATCTTAAATACGGGATTCAGAAGTCTAAGTGCAAGCCTGACTCACCTTCTAAATAAAGGGTAAGTCAAGATTTATTCTCTAGTGGCATGAATAAATGTTTATGAATTAATTTATGTTCGGGCGAACATAAGATAATTAATTTATTTGAGGCCCATCTTTATTCCTCTGATTTGATCCCAGTCGCCCATCCGGGCCCGGAGCTTAGTGATTTTCGCCTCCCTATAGAGTCCATCCGGGACTCGCTTGATCCTCTCTATCTTAAGTGATATGATTATATTTATTAGATATGCATAAATCCTATCTAGATAGGGTTTAGGGTTGCATTATAAATATAAGGTGAGAGAAAATCAAGGTTAATCCTACATATTTTCTAAATTCTCTTCCAAAATAGAGTGATTTTCGAAAACTTTGTAAGAGGAAGAAGGCAATTTCTAAAGCACTCTCCATAGATTGTCCTCACTCTAAGATGGAGTTTAGGCAAGCGGGATACAGTTCGTAAGATCAAAGCACGAGTCTTGATCTATTCATTCCGACAGATCGCGAGGTAAACACGAAAAACCCTACGTGTTGCAATTAATTATATAGGTGCATGCTAGGATATAATCAATGTATGGTGAATTAAACATCCAAGATAGATCCTCGGAGAGGGTTAAAATCGATTTCCTACGCTAAAAATTTGTTTAACTTCGCAGCTAGTTCATGAAAATGCCGTAAGATTTTTTCATTGTATATCGTATCTACTATATAGACCGTCGAATTAAGCGTGTGGATAATCCAATCTCAATTAGTTTGTTCTAATCTTAACCAAGAATATAACCCATACCATTTGTTGTAGTTCTATTCTTTATATTCTCGTATGAACTATATTCGATCTACCTATGTAACTTTAGGATTGTGGGTATGGCTGGGATCGGCGATTATTATTGCTAGTTGCCTTCGTGGTTCATGTACTTTTCTTACGACTATATCTTTGAGTGCAATTGCTACTAATGGTGCAATGAAGGTATTACATTTACATATGTATTTTGTTGGTAAAATATATGCTTTCTCCTAGTTAGATGCATGTAGTGATTACCCAATATATGAACTTTAATATGATGTTTAGTTTGGGTAGACACATACCTCTTTACAAAGATTATTGAACTATCTCGTTGTTATTCGGGGAGGGGCCTTATTATCTCATTGGTCGTGTTTGGGTCGAGAGGTTGGAGCGAGCATCGGTTTATGCTTTTTCCTTGAAATGCGAGCTGTGTGCACCGTGAGTATACTGAAGCAATATTTGTGGGTTTGCTGCTCTTGTCATGTTTCATAGTTGACACAATTAACTCTTCGCTCTCTTATGTTTTTATGTGTTCATTTGACACGCTTATGTCTTAGGGCCGTGGAGACCTTTCTTAATGCTATACCGCAGAGTTGATATTAATTGTTGTATTTGATTGTCGATACATGTATTTTTATGAATTTTGAAAATTAAAGTTTAAAGTTACTATTTTATATACCCGTAAAACTTAATAACGAGAATATTAATGATGTATTATATGTTATATAGCGAGTAGTGCTTCCTCCATTTGTTTGTGAATTTACCTACTTTCGGTGATATATATATATATATATTTACTCATAATTAACCTCTCTTAATATGTGTCCTTTCGTAAATGGTGAAAGTTGGAATCTTTAAGTAAAGTCATTGACCAACTATTTTATAAAGACAACAATTTAACCAGTTGATCCTATCCTATTATCCACCTCCACCTTGAACCCAAATTTCTGCCTCGAGTCTATACATTTTAATTATATATCATACTATATTGTAGAAATGGAGAGAAGCGGACACAAAGAGAAAAGAAGAACATATACCCACACGCAGACTTTCACGAAGAGGCTATGCGGTTTAGTCAAACAATAGTAGTTTTTCCTTACTGCTCATTTCTTATTTATTTTCTTCAACACCGTTATACATTCTCCTTTATGCTTTATATCCTATGTACATATTTTTTATTATTGTAGAAGGATGAATTACGTGGAGACGATGATATAGATAGGGATGTCATGTGAAGAAAGCATGAATTCCTAAGAAAGGCTTATATAGAAGACGAAATTAAAGCAAACCGTGCAAACATGTCTAATATTATATGTTTTCTATTGATTAGGAACATCGGATTCTTCTGAAGAGTTGATCCTCATGGAGAAACGATTTATCTTCTTGACCCTCTTAGTCATCGCATTCGTGATGATAATTGGAGAAGTAATAATTGAAGAAGATTGTATTCTAGGAAGAGGATTCGCTTTAAATAGATTGTATGCTAGGAAGAGAAAGAATTAAAAAGAGAGAGGTTGAAGGTGATCACATCATTGCTTTTACAATCGATGTAATCCCATCACTTATACTTTTAGGTTTCTATACCACGATGATCGATCGAGATGTTCACTTGATAAACCGCTGAAAGTGGTTATTCAATTTGTGATACTTGAGACCGAGGGCAGTGGCTTTGACATGTTCTTTAGAATGTTGAGATTGAAGAGGAACATGGGGATAAACGCTTAGTCGATGACTTGTTATGTAATACCCGCCTTTTCTAAGCTTACATTTTGCATGGCACATTTTTAGAAAAAGGTCAAAGGGTTGACTTTTGTTTCGAAGGATGCGACCGTCACGAAACCTCGAGCATTGTGAAGAGTGTCTTATGACGAATTCATAGACACTAAGTATGCAGGTTTTCACCACCCATGAAGGTTTGCACTCAGGGAAGTTATCGGCCGGACTTTTCATTG
>JAODLM010000310.1:0-99511 GCA_036937905.1 Salvia rosmarinus
AGCTGAAGATCTCATGGCCCACCAATGCCTCCTTTTTCATCAATATCGAGGGAGAGTAGCAGTTCTTTGGGCGGTGTTGTTGGTCGGTATAGACACACATCGCCGCTGCATAGCTTCGAACTAGCGGGTTGGCCGTCGGGTTGAGTATTTCGAGCAGGATCTTGGCTTCACAGGTTGGAGTCTTTCGTCACTTATCACCTTGCTGCAGCTCGCCGTGCCTTTCTTTCCTCGAGCTTGGTTTGGTGTGGGATCGATGTTGAGTCGATAGATGAGCTCGGGTGACCTTTCCTGTCAATCATGGTGGTGACGAACCGTCCTGTATTCCTCGAAGTTTCATAACATGTTTGTCGAATATCGGTGGGACCACGGTATTGACCTTGGCGACCTTGGAGAATCGTCGTCATATAATTGGAGTCGTCGGTCGGATCATCCGGGGTGACAACCCGAGGGAGGTTGTGGGCACGAGGTAAGCATTTTCGTCTTCCATTTGAGATCTCCGGGCATTCTTCCTTGACTTGCAGATGGCTGGGATACTCGATACTCAAGCCGGGTGGGTATCTTGATGATGGTGAGTGGTAGACCAGAGATGGCCAACCAATCTTGGGGATGATGTTATCGGAGAAAGGCCGCCGGGAAGAATTGTGGCTTTGGTGGCAGACACAGAGCCTGCGTCTGGTGGTGGTGGGTGATGATGTCTTACGGTTGTCATGCTCTGGTGAAGCTACATGGTTTAGGCGGTCTTTGGATAATTTGGATCCCTCGACCTCGGTTTGTCTAAGACTTTGAAAAATGATGGACGGAAAGCATGATGTCGATGTAGACCTATGGGCGTTTTATTGCCCGCCTTGCTTGTATGGTAATAGCGTCTTGATGGGGTATGATCTTGATCTTTGGGTCGTCGTTGGAAAATATGATCTCACCGTCCAGAAGTCGCTTATTTTTGCTCATCGGGATCGATCTCGAACCCGGTTTCGATGACGACCTCGTCGTTACTATGGGGAGTCGGTGATGGCGTGACTTGCTCCGTTGCGTTGGGGCGTCGTCTCGTCATCGTCGAATGCGTCTGTCCGGTTGGCCCATGGTGTTGCCACCTCCATTCTTTCTCTGTGACTTCTTGTTTCCCGCCTCGTTAGGTAGTGCGTGATCAGTCTATAGCCTTGCTTTTAACGACTCGTCATTTGGGGCGAACTTGCTGAGTCGTCATTGTGACCATACCACGGTGGTAGTCGCGTACATGTCCTTCGACTTTTTCTTGGATCTCGCTTTTCCTTATGAGGTGGTTTTGGGAAGAGCTCGGTGTGGAGCTCGATATCTCCGCTTGACTTGGCAGTTATTGCGAGTTTGGCGGTCCCAATCTGGACTCCATTTGCGCACGGTTCTCGAGGCACGGCGATCGGTGCCGCGCCGATCATCGGCCTCTTCTTCTCGGCTTCTGCTTTCGTCCGTGTCTATCTCTTTTACGATCCGACTCGTGTCTTTGGCGTAGTTATCCACCAGGTCGAGCTACCGCCGTCTTGGTTTTCCACTGGTGATTTCGTTGTTTAGTGCGCGGTCGGATCGTTCTTGAATGCATTAATGATGTAGAGGTCGTTGCTCTCGTCAATTTTGAGGATTCCTTGATGAACCTTGAGGCGAAGTTGGACATCGTCTCGTCTAGTCACTGGCGGATGGTTGGCGGTCGGATGAAGGTTCTTTGAGGTGGTATCTTTTGATAAGCGCCACTTGAATTGATCATGAGATCTACAGCGATGTATGCTATTACGGTGAGGTGAACAGCGGCGGCGTTGGAACCGCGCCTCGGGAAGATCTTGCACATCAAAATCTTTCATTCATTGATTTGCCGTGTTTGTGACGACCCGACTTCCAAAAATACGGATCATGGATGCGTCAGCGGTATCTTCATCACGGGATATATATAATTTAAACCCGATACGATTAACGATCAATTGCGAATAAATCGTGGTGAAAGGGATCTGTTGTATCGATCTGAGCTTCAGTCGCGAAAAGACTTGCAAGGGTTCTCGTTGATACAACTTGATCGGGCGCCTTGGGGCAGTCGACCTCGATTCGATACGATATGATAGCGGTCATAATCAGCGGATACCAACAAAACATGGTTTGGCAAATAAGCGTGTGAACATACATATGATGATACATACTGAGATTACAGAAATCGCTGATTAAAGCAATAAGCAACTGCTGCACCTTTCGCGCTCGTCAATCTTGCTCAACTGCGCGTAACGAATATGGGGGCTAAGTACAAAAGTACTCGATGGACTCGTTCTTGAAAATATTTTCTTCATAAAGTTATTGATACCGCGTAGCACATGAGGATTTTATTTGAAAGACTCGTACATAATATTTTATCATTTTCCAAAGTGTCGGGGGACTATTTCGTCACGTTGTTCCATAAGTGGTTACGTTAACCATTCATTCGTTCATTCATTCGCTGTGGGTGGCCATCTACACGCGTCGTCGTGTGCCGTCAGTAGCTAACCTTAACACCGCGTCGCGTGTACACAATCCGAGTTAGTCCTCGACTGGGTGGGATCGGTCGTTACCACTTTTTAGTTGGTGGACCGCTGGTTCACGTACCACATTGGATGCAATAAATTCTCGTCCCACATTTGGACAACCAACCTCGAGATATGGACACAACAAAACATAAATATTTGGCGGTCGATATGATTCATGCGATAATATTTCATAAATCTTTGTAAATCATGCTTTGAGTTATGCGTAATCATTTTGTTTAAAGCCCTCGAATTGTCGCTGTGGAATACACCTTTAGCGATCCTCTGTTGTTTCGTTTATATCCCACATTTGGACCTTGTCAGCGCGAAAATATGATTTAGTATGCATTCGACTTCTTTAGAAGTATCATTAGATTGACGATCTTTTTAAGTCCTCGGATTTTAGGATTTTAAGTCATCGATATGACTTGATTAACATTTATATTTAGTCTATTGATTGGTCGTCATAACGATAGATGACGCCGGCGTTCATTCTTTCGCCGGCGATGTTTCTCCGTCGTTTGGTATAAATTATGAATCTTAAGTTCATAACTAATATTAAATCGTTTGTTAGCAGCGTATCAGCGTTTTCGAGTTCAAATCCTCATTCATTGCTAAAATTTCTTCGTGGTTTCTCGTCCCACCGCGTTTCACATATTCTATTATAGACGCCCGTATCTATAGTACCTTGTCGATAAAGGTTTCTTATAAATAATCATCTTATCGATGGATTACATAATTTAGGGTTGATTAAATAATATTTCCTCAAGCATCGATTTGACATAATCAACTGTTACTTAATTAAAACTCAAATTTAATTAAGTAAATCCTAATTAAATATTAATTAAATGGATCAATTTAATAGTCGATAATATTTGATTAATCAATCAAATTAATTTAATTAAATCTTAGATATCCACTAATTTGAATTTGTTTCTAATCACGTCTTTGTAATAAATTACATAAGTCATTACGGTTTATAAATACATCAACTTAAAGAATAATTCTCAAATTATTCTTTAACATAGTAATTATGTTATTCACTTTAAAAATTAGATTTTATTGATCTAATTAATTTAATTAATTCACTCTAGATAATTGATATTTGGGTTATTATTTAATTAATTAAGAATAAATCCCAAATTTAATTACTAAATTAAATCTCATATTTAATTAATATAAATTTATTCAATCATTAATTTAATTTTAATGGACCATAGATGAATAATTGAGTCCGTTTACCAAATTAAATTCTTAGCCGCATTTAAAATAAGTCTAAGCCCGTCTTCAAAATAATTAAAACTACATCAATTTAATTGAAACGTCTTTCATTTAATTCCAATGACATAAAACTAAGTCCAAATCGATATATTGTATAGCCCGTCTCTTTTTATCTTTGTACGTTTAACAAATTTATTCTAAGGCTGTGTATCGACGTATTCGAATCAAGCCGACACTTATTAAATTTTCGGGGCCCGTCTTATATTTTCGGGTCTTGTAAGCCAACAAATTTAATTCTATTCCTTTCATACACTTTTTATTTGACCACTCTTTTTCTTCTTCCTGCATCCTTTTCATTTAAATAAGCCCGGCCAAAATCTGACATAAATTAAAATTGAAACACACAACATTTGAACCCGACAGCGCCGCGATACCCTCCTCTTGCTCACATTCACGGTTGAACACTGCACGAGACACACACTACTGGCCGCCCGGCTCCCGTCCGCGGGGCCGTCGCGATCGGCCGGAGCCGTCGTCGTGCCGTCTCACACATTCTTCTTTCTTATCGCTTCTCTTGCGGTGTACACCGCTTCTTCGCCTCTCGTTTCCTCCGTACATACCGCAGTGTCGTATGTACGACCTCGGCCCGTCTCATCTCTCCTGATGCGGATCAGCCTTGTCCCGTACGTGAATCTCTTTGTTCTCTCACGGACACGTCTGCTGAACGAAGCGCTTTGCTAACTCTTCAACCTCTGCCACATAGTGGCGCCCTTTGTCTCTGTCGGGCACGCCGGCGCCGTCGTCGTGACGGCGGCTCTGCTCACAACTCTTGTTGGTTTGTCGATAGCCAAGCCTAGTGGCTCGATCGTGATTCACTAAACTCATTACTTCTGGGTTATTAATCGGAAATTAATTTGGTTCTTTTGTGCATATAGATTGTTTAACCTATTATGGAACTTTTGTATATGTTCTAATTTCATTTGTTTCTACTTGAGATGTAATCGGTACATAGCTCTATAACTAATATTTCATTTGTTTGATGTATGCAGATATGTAAGTTGGGATATTCTTTGAGGAGAATCTAGTTATATATATGTTTCTACATGTTTTCAACGAAGGCTTAAGCATCAAATAAAATATTCAGGAGGATTGAATGTAAACCTTAGTGAAAAACTTTGGATTGTTGTATTACGGATATGTTGGGGCATGAAGCTCACTCAATTTTCTCTTCCATGGTGTTGTACCGGTTTGAGTAAGATGTATGGTGTGTGAGATTTCTTCTTTCTTTCTATTTGTTTCTTTCGATCGGTTGATGAGCGTGTAAAGAATAGAATGTGTAAGGCGAAGTGTGATTTATGGGTGATTGTAGGGTAGGGTGATGATGAAGTTTTGACCAAAATAATGAACATTAGAAATAGTAGAGTAAAGTAGGGTAAGGTGGAATATTACGAGGAATAAAATGATGTGGTTTGATTAGACCATTTATCCCGCATAAAAATATCTAACTCGATTTATAAGCGTATTAGATTATCGACATTCGTTTAAAATTTCTAGTTGAAAATAAAATCGAAACATCAACGATTATAAAATTTAATAATCGGCTCTAAATTCAATCTCGATTTGCTAAATAATATAGTAAATCAAAGTTTTAATTTTTGAATATTACATACCATCACTTAAAATAAATTTAGTCAAAATTTGCTAACATAATAAAAGATGGGTATTTCTCATTCATAGCAGTTCGGTTCAGGTTGCTTCTTCTTGACCATGGTGTATGTAAAACTTTCACTAACGGTATCTCTTTATTCATTAGCTTTTTGGATCGTTGTGCAAAATTTTTAAAGGCGGTTCTCGTAACTCATGTTGTCGTGAGATAATATATATATGTGGTATCACATGGTTAGGGTCATGTATGTACTTCCTGGTTGTGAAACATGGAACACATTGTTACGTTTTTCAGCGGCGTCGATATGCATACGTTTATTGGTACTATACTTTCAATATTTCATAGGGTCCTCGAAGCATTAGTGTGACTTCGCATTTGATTAGAATTTCACGATTCTTTTGAGAAAAATCTTGAAAACCTTATTCCCTAAATCAGATATAATTACGTGTGACATTTGTCGGCGTCTGACTTACATCGGTCTTAAGCTCTTTAGTTAGTTGGCGGATATATCTTTAATCTCGATCATTTCTTCCGTATAGTCGGGTCTAATCTTCTTTCTCGCTTATCGAGTAAAGTGGTGATCATATTCTTTCCATAAAGCGTTTCGTATGTGGTTATTGAATAGTTGTGATTAGCTTTGTTGTTGTATGCAATCTGAGTGATAACAACATTCAAATTTTCTCATCTCATCGAGACAACAGTCCTCAATATATCTCAGCGTTTGGATGGTCTCTCCCAGTTGTCTACTTGGATTTTTTGGGTGAAACACGGTATTGAAATACGATTGAGTTCTCAATTCTTTTTGTAAGCTCGTCCGAATCGGATGTAAATTTTAATCTCTGTCAGGCATGATAGTCTTTAGAACTCCTCCAGCGTATGATTTCTCGAGGCATTACAATTGTGCTAATATATACGTCAATACATGTTATTAGGATCGGTAAAATCTGACTCTTAATTGAAATCGATGGTAATCCGATTAGCGATGTTTTCTTTTAGTGATTTGGGTGGCAGATAATAAAATCCGGCTATATCTTCCCGTTTCTATTTTGGTATGTCCGGTGATTGTAGGGTTCCATCGGTCCTGGAGTATTTTCACTTGTTGATCGTCGAACAACGCGTTTCTGAATGAAAGCTACATCGTTCGTTCGTCGTCTAAAATTTTCTCTTTGAATTCTCGATATATTTTGGTGCTTTTGGGGTTTGTAGCGTAAGGTCTCATGGGCTTCTCTCGGATCTCACTCTTAAGCCCTTAGTCTTTTAAATACACACTCTCCCGTCATATAGCAAAACATCATATGTTGCTATTCTAAAATTCTTGTGGTCATTATTCTTGATTTTGGCTCGTTCCCATCTAGTTTATTGCTCTTCTTGTACGAGCTTCCAATTGAAGCTCTCAAATAAGGATTGCAATCAACGTTTTATCTGACCTTCTGTCGTGTCGGCGACTCTATAGCGATATTAATCCTAAAGAAATTCATTTATAAGCATCTCATAAGTGAGGAGGCGTCCTAAGCGATATGCGACTCGAGGGCATCTGTTACATCATTATCATTGCACGGGTGATAATTGATACCACAGTCATGTCGTTCACTAGTTCTAACCATCTCGTTGCCTCATGTGAAGAACTTATACTCGAAGAAATACTTGAGCTTTATGGTCGGTATAGATCTTACATCTAATTTCATAGAGATAGTGTCTCCAAATCTTTAAGGCGTGTCTGACCGTGCTAATTCAGTCGTGCGTGGATAGTTCAACCCATGTAGCGTAATTGCCTTGAGCACAACTGATATTTGCCTTCTGCATCAGAACACATCCTAGCCCATTCTTGAGATAGGTGTAGATCGTGTCTCCTTATACGCTTTGGATCTTGATCGAGGTTTGTTGTCGAAACTCCTTGATCTGGAAACTAGCCTCCTGTTCGGCGGTCCAGTGTACTTGATTCGTCTTCCCAACAATTGGGTCGTGGGTCGGGCTATGGTTGAAAATCCTTGATAAATCTTTGATAGTGTAAATGAGTCCTAAAGCTCAAATTTCATTCGGGTTCTTTTAGTGACTCCCGTTCTCGAGCTGTGTTCGATCTTGATGGGTCTACATCGATTCTCCCAGTGGACACACCGTACCTAAAAATGTCACCGCTTTAACCAAAAGTCACCTTCTAAACTTGCAATAGTTGCTTTCAGTTGCACACTCCAAGGTTTGCAGGTATCTCGATCTTTTGATTTCTGAGTATATCGGATATCGCTATATGAATACTAGACAATTTGTCTAATATGCAGGTGAAATACCATTCATGATATCCATAAATACTGGGGAGTTTGTAAAGTCGAAAGGGCATAACGATGAATTCAAATGACCATGACTTATGTATGCGGAAAGTCGCGTTTGTAGGCATCTTGTGTCTAACTCCTTAGTTGATGGTATTCGAGCTTAGATCTATCTTGAAGACTCGACTCCTGCTCGTATCAAATAGATCAGCATTGAAGGCAGGATACTTATTCTTAAGAGTTATCTTGTTTAACTCTCGATAGGTCTATGCACATTCTCGGTTACTATCATTTTCTTCACACACAAGAGGTCTCATGTAGATATCTTGGGCCTAATGAAACTTAACTCCAGAGTTCTCATGTAGTCTGGATCTTAATTCCTCAAGTTCTTCCGTGTGATCCGATACTGGGGCTTCGAGACTGCAGGAACCGGTTGAGATCGATGGACTTCAACTCCAGTCGGTCAGTGTAATCCGGGTAGTTCATACGGAAAATCATCTGAATATTCTCTCACAATCGAAACGCCTTTTATCCTTCTCTTATGCGGCTCTTACATGAGGATAGACATAGCGTGGGTGTCCTACTCTTGTTCCAGCATGTTTCGCTTATAAGCGGCGATATGATTAGACTCTTCTTCCCATCCTGATCCGGGAAATTCTACAGGTTCTCAGGACGTTGGGAAAAAAATTTCTTTCATTACAGGGATAGTAGCACTATGTTAGGGTTAACCAATCCATCTCAGGTTATATCCACTCTACCATAGATAGACGGAAAGATTATGATGATCGGCTAAACCTAGTCAGTTCTAGGTTCGAAGATGTGTGGTTACCATTCTTATATATCTTACTTTGGAGAAGATATTCTCATGATTTGTTCAACAGGCTTAGATCTGATCCTAAGTTTTCCGTCATGCTTACAATAAAAAGAACTGCGGGCGCAATATCAACGCTAGGTGTAACAGTAATTGATGGAGGTATTCCCATTACCGCCAGTTTCCTTCGGTTACATGCCGCCGTGGAAATTTCTTCTTGGCTTGAGGGCGCGGTCCTGTTCTTTGTCAGGGTACGTGTCTTTGATGATGTCGCTGTCGTTTCTTGCGGTTTGCTTCTGTTGTTGTTGTTGAGTAGCGATGATCTGTCGCGCGTTCGTTGTTGAGTCGCCGCGTGGTGATATGGTCGTGATTAAGTGAAATCTTGGACAGGATTTGTTCTTTGGAGCGGTTGAGCTTGGATAACGGGGATTTTTCGGACTCGATTCGATTCGTTAGGATGGCCGTTCTCTCATTGGCGTATCCTGGATAGTCCCAGGTAGTGACCCTTTTGGACACATTTGAAACATTCATCATTATGAACATGTGAGACTCGCTGTGACTTCTATGGCATTTAGGGCATCGGGGGTTTCACGGATATCTAGTTTTCTCCGCTAGATCACGGGTACTATGAGTGCGTCTTGCCTTGTTAGTGCACGGATGGAACATTACTCACTTGTCATTGCCTCGTGTCGGTCGACCAACATTTGATCTTTGACCTTGGTGGGGTCCTTCCACTTTCTCTTTCCACGATCTCGCTTGGTGATTCGGTGGATGTCTGGCGATAATCTTATCCTCGGGCAAAGCACGCCTCAATGTCGATGCTCATTAAGGGCCTCACGATGAGGTTGATTTCCATGACCAGTGGTGACACTATGATCTCATGATAGAGTGATGCACCCAAGGTTCGTTGATTCTCGACTTGGTTCGTGTCCCGATGAACCAATCACGAAAGCTCGAGCAAGCGATTAAATTTTCCTTTATATAGAGGCTTGTAAACTCACGAAATATTAGCTTTGATTTCAAATATATTAATGAGTTTTATTCTCTTGAGGGCTCTTCGTTTTCACATTTGATTCTAGGTTCGCATTAGCGTCAATTTCCAACTAATTGGCGAGGATGGTATCCGAGTCTCTTCGAGAACTTCTCGGTTCTCTTAACATCGATGTCGAACAAGCGGGCGCGTACGCGATCTCACAGGATGCATGGTCGTAACACGTGACCGTGGTCTTTCCTATCGTAAATTATAGAACTCGTGTTTTTAAATCTTCGGTAGCTCTTAGGAATGTACTTCTCATTACCTTCCTCCTTGAACTCTTCCACAGTGTAAGCTCACGGTTCTATTCATATAAGGTCTTTCTTTTCGCTCCCTTGAAAATCAATTTGCACCAATCATTTGCAAAGCAAGCGTGACAAGCGTTCTTAAGAGGTGCGATAAAGGAATTTAAGATTCGTTCTGGCGTGAATCCATAGTTCATTATCCACGAGATTCCCGGTCCGTTGAATTAGTGATTCTAACTAAGGATTAGCTCTTCAATCCCTCTTATATATATCGCAATCAAACATCTTCTTATACCATTCATCGGGATCTTAAATATCTCGGTAGCGATATGTATTACGTCGACATCATGTATCGACATCAAAACTAGTGCTCTCGATGAGCTATCATCATATTAAATGAAATGCCTCTACAATGATTTTCATCGGTGTTTTGAGATTTACCAAAAAGAGGCAATGCGGTATGATGCTCTAAAACTAATATCGGCATCCTCACGTACCTAATCATGATGTATACAAATATTTAAATACCGAGGTCGTCAAAATAAGGGTTACGTATCGAGCGACTCAGTCGTTCTCGTATGCATCACCAAATATGCAATTGTATATAAACAAAACACTTTCGGTCTTAATAACTAGATCCATGTCGCCCGGGGTATGAATAGGGTTCATCATTTTGAAGTCGAGCAAGGAGTATGGGTACTATCAATTTATCCATCTCATTGTCGTGAGATAGGTTCTCTCGGGATCATCCTACTGTTTACTCCTCTTTGACCTTAGCATTGAATGTGGGACTCACGGTTTCGAATTGAAATAAATTTAGCTTCATCCATGATTAGATCTCGGCGGATCTCGTATGATCTACATAGGCATCGGCGAAAATTGAGAAGCGGCCAGATGGCACAAACCTGCTGCTTAGCATCTGATTAGGCCGCGTGATTCGTCGATCTCTACGATATCATGGGACATGGGTCCGTGCGGGGTGGTCGTTGAGGCGGGGAAACTTTGGTAGGTAGAGGTGGGTCTTGGCATGGAGTGATCGATAGAGGTGGTGCAGGCGGGCAATGGCGGGGATGGAATCTGCGGTGGTAGGGCCAGGAAGGTGAGTTGTCGGGGCGAGAGGATCGACCTCGAATATGTTCTGTCACGGCCGGTAAAATGCGAGATCCATTAGATGCTAAACAAGGCATCTCGGGATGGTGCCACTCGAGTTCTCGTCACGCTAGGTATATTCTCGCTCGGGGAATACGGTCCACAAGATGCAGCTCCTTATACCATGAATACGTAATTCGGTAGTTGATGGAGCAGGGTAAGTCTACCTCGAGATCGAAGCTCTCTCGGCGTCGATGGATGAAATCTGCCGATATCTCGCGGGCATATCCACCATGATCGGATGGCGGTCTACAACTTGATCGAAATGCGCCGTCGTAGTATGATGTACCGTCCATGTACAATAGCTGATGGCGCCGAAATGAGCTAAGAACTCACCGGCGTCGTTGTTGGTTGTATCTTGGCGAGTTTGGTTGAGCTTGTATCTGATGTTTCTGTTACCACTATTACAATCTCTATCGAAATGAATACTTGATTGCATATATCGTGTCCCTTATCTCATATATAAGTTAGATCATACGGTGTGAAGATCACGAGTGCGTATGATTGGTCGAGCTTAATGAGATATAAAAGTTTCCTGGTGAGACGACTTAAGGCGGTTGTCGGTTTGAGTGCGATATAGATAAGTGACTTGACTTGGTTGCTTGTCTATCTTTGATGCGTCTACGGCGTATTGAAGGATCACGATGAGATGTGTTCTTCTTTCGACCGTCGTGAAGAACCGAGATCTCGGTGACTTACGATGATCTAAACCTCGATAAGGTATTAGGTGAGTATGAGTTCTTGACCATCACTTTGACTTGTTATGGGTGAGGTTATATGTTCTAACCAATTCTCCGCATCTTGGGTGGTGGCGATCTTGTATGTCACGCTAGTTATCATGTCAGTCACCGTATCCGTTAAGGATGATGGCGTCCCTTAAGGAGCTCAAAGGTTTATTGTACTAAACCTGCGGGTTGAGTTAGCTCAAGTACAATAATAAGGTTGAGTGGTACTACTTAAGAAATGAAGTTGTGTCGTTTTAGCGATCGATTGCTGTAAATGATTAATGGACGTTCGATATCTTAAATCTGAGGATTCGTAATGTCTAAGTGCAAGCCCGACTCAACCGGTAATAAAGGGTAAGTCGACATTCTTTCTCTAGTGGAATGATCGAATGTTTATAAATTAATTTATGTTACGGGTGAGCATAAGATAATTAATTTATTTGAGGCCCATCTTTATTCCTTGCATTTGATCCTGGGTGGCCCGTCGAACCCGTAGCGAGGAAAATCGGCGCCCTCATGCTCCCAATTGGCAAGATTTTATTCTCTTTATCCACAAGGATATTATTATATTTATGGTATATGCATAGATCCTTTCCATATAAGATTATGGTAATAATCTTGAGTATGGAAATAATCTGAAGTATGGAAATAATCCTAAGAGTATGGAAATAATCCTAAGATTATGGTAATATTCCATATAGGATTATGGTAATATTCCATATAGGATTATGGTAATATTCATATAGGATTAAGGTAGTGCATTATAAATATAAGGTATGAGATAATGTCAGGCTAATGCTCGCATATTGAGAACACAATTTTCGGTCATCTCGTTGGTGTGAGAGAAAAATTTTCGTGAGCTTTAAGTGGAAGAGTATTGGGTGATTTTCGAAGCATTCTCCATAGATCGTCCTCGCTCGGCGTTGGAGATTGGGCGATGGGATACGGTCGGAAGGTCAAAGCACGAGTCCGATCCGTTCGATCCGTTCATCTCGTTTCATCGACCTCTTCGGATCGAAAGGTAAACACGTGAAAACCCCAACATGTTGCGATTTAATTATATAGAGCGCATGCTGGGTTTATAATCAATGTATGGTGAATTAAACACCCAGATGGATCCTCGGCGAGGGTTAACATCGTTTTCCTACGATTGGTATCGAGCACGGGATCGAGAATCTTGGCTCTGTTGGATTAATTCACGTTTGATTATTCGTGCGTTTTATAATTGTGGATGCATCGTTCATCATGGCTCGTTTATTGTTTTGTTGGTTTTGTTTTACACCACGAGAAAATCCGTGGTTAGATTAGATTTTATCATGTAAATCTTATACGTAAAGAAAAGCGAGCGAGCGAGCGAAGAAGCGAAGCAGCGGGAAAAGCAGTATCTCGGCGGTGCCACGGGCGGTTTCGCGAGGCGATCGCGGCGCGCGCGGCGCGGGCGTGCGTTCGCGCCGCGAGATCCTGGCGCCTTGCGGGCGGCGGCGATCGCGGTCATGCGCAGCCAGCGGCGGCGAGCTAGCGGGCGGCAGGGGCGCGTTCGCGCGAAACCCGGACAGCGGCGGACTCACGATCGCGGTTTCGGCGGCAAGGCGGCGGCGTCTCGGCGGGCGTTGGCGCTCGGGGAAAACAGCGCCGCAGCGTGCTTTCGATGGGTCGCGGTCGCCTTAGCGACCGCGAAACCCGCGAGACGCGGGCAGGCGGCGGCGGTATGGGCGCGGCGGGCTTTGCCCTGGCGGCCCGGCACTCTTTGGGCGACCCGGGCGGACCCGTTTTCAATTTCGGTCCGTGCGGGTGCGCGAGGCCCGTTGTTGAATCCGGTCCGTGCGGGTGCGCGCGAGGCCGTTCGGTTTAATTACGTACTTTGTAAATCTATGTAATAGATTAGATTTAATTGTGCGGGTTTCACGATTGGGCGCGATGAGCGTTTTATTTTATTTTTATCGTTCATATGCATGTCGTGGATGTTTAAATTGTGCGATAGCATGCTATGTATGTTTATATTCGTTGACAAACCTTTAAGTGTTTCACGTAATTGGATGCGCATAGTAAGCATGCTAAGTTTATCGCGTTTATCAAGCATATTTTAGAATTACTGCGAGCATGTTTTACATGTTGAGTTCTATAGAAAAGCATGCTAGGATTACGTGATGCGCATGGACAAACCTTTTGAATAAAAAGGGTAAGCAAGCAACCCGACATATTAATTTTCAAATTAAAATGTCGAGACCTCCACTTTTGATCTCTAAACAAAGTGAGGCCTTGCTTGTGAGTGGCGTCCACAGCGTGGCTTGCTTGCCTTGTTTATCATAAGTTTGTTAGATGAGATTTCTAAATAAAACATTTTAAATCTATTGAGAAGTGGGAGTTTCATGTATAGCGATCCACAGCGTTAGCTTGCATGTGCGATTTTCATAAGTTCTCTAGAGATAGATATAAAATGAGATAACAAAAGAATTTGAATTGGGCGGTATGGTCGGTGAGTATACCAATTCTAAAATTCATCTTACATTAAAATTGTGGTCATTGCTTAGACATCACCTCAAGTACAACTTCCCATGAAGTCCGCTTTGCGATAGTGATGTGGTCTAGTAAGGTCGATCATTAATTTCATTTGTCGTAAGGATAAGTTGACATGGATTGAAATTAAGCGACTAAAGGTATATTTTAGTGCAGTCGGGGGTTCATGTGTAGCGTCCGCGCGTGGCTTGCATGTGGAATTCTTGGGCGATTGGAGGTTTCAATTAATATTGTTTTATCAAAGGTTACAATATTATTATTACGAATTATATGCGATCGTATGCTTATGTGTTTTACATTATCGTTTGAGATATGTCTCTTCGCCGATTATCAATATGCTCGCACAAAATCCGTTATCGGTCCAAATTTTATCAGTGGAAGCGAAACATGGACTATGTTCTTATATTTGAAGAACACATGTTTGTTCTCACTACTCTAAACCCGATGCCCTTCGGCGCATCGACTAATGAGCGGCGAGTCGGCGGACTTTGGAATAAGTCGAACAATATGGCTAAATGCTATATGATGACTACGATGTCCAAGGCTTGCAGGTGCGACATCGATCGATGGTGAAGCGCGACGATATTTGGTCGAGTCTAGAGGTAAGTTTAGGCGGTCGGATCGGACGATCGCTTCCACACAATGAGAGAAATCTTGGCGTGTAAGATAGAAGAAGGAAGTTCGGTCCATGAACATGTCTCCACATGACTCGTCTCATGGATAGTCTTGATCGGTTGGGAGGAGGTATTGGCGGTGAAGCGGTCGATATCATCCTCAATACCTTGCCAAGTCTTTTGAGAACTTTCGCATGAATGCGATCATGAGCAAGACCGGTTTACACTTAGTCGGTTGCTTAATGATCTCGTTCTTTGCGGAAGGAGTTATGGGAAAAGGCACATGCTCTTGCTAGCACATCTAAGGGCCCAAAATTTTCGTTGCAAAATGGAAATAGAAAAGGGGTGCCAAAGGTGGTAAAGCGAGGAAATAGTGGGAGTAATGGGAGCAAGAACATGGTTGCCATAGGAGGCTTGAAGAAGCGAGAGAAGAGGCAAGTGCTTCAAGTCTGGTGAGGCGGGCATTGGAAGGCCAAGTGCCCTATGCTCGAGGCTCAGTATGCCGTTTGCTTTAGTAATGGAAACATGTTTAGCGACTTGTTCTACCCATTCTTGGGTAGTAGATCTGGTATAATGATCATGTTTGTTACACCTTGCGGGGTTCTGCGGACAAAGGCTGTTTGATGGCGAGATAACGATCTCCATGGGCAGCGGCGAAAGTCGAAAGGCTGTTGCGGTTGGAGATGTTTCTTTATGTTTTGGGACAACAGTTTTAGTTTTGAAAGGCGTTTTATATGTGCGGTTTTCGGCGGAACCTTGTTTGTTTGAAATTATTTACTCATGGATATTACATTATTTTTGATAGTGGTGTTTCTATCATAAGAAATAGCGAAGTTATACGTGTTGGCACTTTATATAATTAAGCTTTATCTTATTTACGCAAAACATAATACTATAACTATGTTGCATCTTCATCAAACCCCAAAAGAAAGTTTTCTTGTGAAGATGACTCTACTTTCTCGGCATCTTAGATTAGGTCACATCAATCTAAATAGGATCCAAGGCGGCTAAGAATGGGCGTTGGGTAATCTCACGGTTACTCGGTTCCGGTCTGCGAATCTGTATAGAAGGTAAGATGTCGACGGACCCTTCAAAGCGAAGGGTTATAGAGCCCGAAATATTGGAGTTAGTCCATTCGACTGTGTGGACCGATGTCCACAAGCTCGTGGAGAATGCAGTATTTTGTCACTTTCATTGGCGATTACTCGAGTGCGGATCGTATACACCTTGCGCAAGTCACGAATGCTTTGAGAAATTCAAAGAGTTTAAGGCGGAAGTGGAGGCGAAGCTGGGTAAAAGTGTCGAGTCGCTGCGTTACGATCGCGGTGGCGAATACCTCGATAACGAGTTTATGGACTATCTAGTGAAGTGTGGGATTACATCGGCGCGCTTCCAAGGCACACCACAACAAAATGGTGTGTCGGGCGAAGAAATAGGACTCTTTTGGAAATGGTTAGATCTATGATGAGTTATGCTACATTGCCTATTTCGTTACGGGATATGCTTGAGAGGCGGCATACTTGCTAAATCTAGTACCGTCGAGTCGATCGAAAAGACCCCTTCGAGTTGTGGTTTGGCATGAGCCGGTTTAAGCCACATAAGGATATGGGGCGATCCGGCACGTGTCTTTGAACAAGGAAGGCGACAAGTTGGAGGCTAGATCGGCGCTTGAGGCATTTATTAGCTATCTAGAGGAGCGAAGGTGGTTTATTCTATAGTCTGAGGATCGGAAGGTCATTATTAGCACTAATGCTCGATTCTTAGAAGAGGACTACATGAAAATCATAAGTCCAAGTTGAAATCATTCTTGAGAATTAGAAGATGATCGTATTCCACCACCGATTAGGCGAAATGTGCGAGATGTCGAGAGTCAGTGGGAGGATCGACACGGATACTTGAGAAATTGAAGTGGGTCGAGTTCCACTTGAGATACTGAGGCCGTGCAAGTGGTACCTACAGACAAGTTGTGCAAGTTAGAGAACCACAAGTGTCTGCACCACCGTTGCCATAGTGCTGTAGAACCTCGTCGTAGTGGGAGGTTGTTCGTCGACCCGGCGATTTATGTTAAGTGGGTGAATCTTGGTTTAGTCGGTGACGAACATGCGATAATCGACCCATGGACATACTGAGGCGTCAAGATATTGATGCAAGATCATGGCACCGCTATGGACTTAGAAATGGAGTCCATAGCGACTATGGATGTATATGAAAGACACCTCTACCGGATGGCGAGGAAGCCGTAGGTAGTAAGTGGATATCTGAGGAAGAGATTAGATGGAGGTTTCGACTTTTAAAGCCGGGCTTGTGGCGAAAGGTACACTCAGTTGAGGGCATCGATTTCGATGAGACCTTTTACACTGTAGCAATGCTCAAGTCCATCGAATTCTTCTAGCCATAGTGACCCATGAACTAGAGGTTTGGCAAATGGATGTTAAAATCGCTTTTCTAAGCGGTTACCTTGAGGAAGGTAGAGACATCTATGTCGACAACACGAAGGTTATGTGGTAAAGGGTGAAGAGCATCTAGTATGGAAGCTTAAGAAGTCCATTTATGGACTTAGCGAACCTCGATCATGGAACTTACGCTTTGGCGGTGGTAAGTCTATGGATTTACCCAGTTGCCTAGCGAGTTGTGTGTGTCGGTTAGATGTCAACGGTGATGTGGTATTTCTTGCACTTTATGTAGATGACATCCTTCTAGTTGGCAACAACGTGAAGGCATTATCGAGCGTAAAGAGTTGGATATCCGATCGGTTTCAAATGAAAGACTTAGGAGATGCGTACATTCTTAGGATCGAGGTTTACCGAGATCGCGAGAAGAAAATGTTGAGCTTATCTCGGGCGTCTTACATTGATCTTTGTAATTACTCGTTTTAGTATGCGGACCGCCGAGAAAGGATTGCTACCTTTCGGACATGGCGTTCCTTTATCTAAGACACGATCACCTATGTTGCAAAGGAGATAGAGGAATGAGACAAGTTCCTTACGCTTCGCCGTGGGAAGTCTCATGTGCGCAATGCTATGCGAGGCCGATATACGCTGTCACGGTGAGCATAGTAGCTAGATATCGATCTAACCTGGACAAGCTCATTGAATTGCGATAAAGCATATACTCAAGTACACGAAAAGGACTCGAGATTATAGGCTTGTTTACCGTGCGAGATAGTCTAATGCCTTTGGGTTATCTGATTTCGGTTCAAGTGACCGTGATGAGAAAAAGTCGACCTCGGGCTATGTGTTTACCTTGGGAGGTGGGCCGTATCTGGCGGAGTCTGGCGATGCATTGCGGACTCTACCATGGAAGCGAATATGTAGCCCGGAGGCTTCTAAGGAGGCTGTATGGTTGAGAACTACCTCGTGGATCTAGATGTGGTACTGGTTTGCCCAGTATCATAGTTCTTGTGATAACTCGGTGCGATGGCAAACTCGAAGGAACCACGGACCCACAAGGCGACTAAACACATAGAGAAAGTACCATGTCATACGAGAAATCGTTGAGCGGTGACGTCTTGATTGAAAAGATTGATCTGACGGAAAATCTAGCGGATCCATTCACGAAGAGCACTGCCATAAAAGTCTACGATGGACACGTTAGAGGACTTGGATTGCGCTTGATGGCACCACTTAGAAAGGAAACTTTTGTATAAGTGGGAGAAGCAAAGTGATGGTTGTTTGTAATAGCTAGTAGAAAGACACATTGTATACTAAAAGTTTGCTTTAGTATAAGTGGGAGATTGTTGGTTTGTATCTTGGCGGTTTTGGTTGAGCTTGTATACAATGTTTCTGTTACCACTATTACAATCTCTATCGAAATGAATACTTGATTGCATATATCGTGTCCCTTATCTCGTATATAAGTTAGATCATACGGTGTGTGAAGATCACGATGCGTATGATTGGTCGAGCTTAATGAGATATAAAAGTTTCCTGGTGAGACAACTTAAGGGCGAGTTGTCGGTTTGAGGCTGCGATATAGATAAAGTGACTTGACTTAGTTGCTTGTCTATCTTTGATGCGTCTCGGCGTATTGAAGGATCACGGTGAGATGTGTTCTTCTTCGACCGTCGTGAAGAACCGAGATCTCGGTGACTACGATGATCTAAACCTCGATAAGGTATTAGGTGAGTATGAGTTCTTGACCATCACTTTGACTTGTTATGGGTGAGGGTTATATGTTCTAACCAATTCTCGCATCTTGGGTGGTGGCGATCTTGTATGTCGCTAGTTATACATGTCAGTCACCGTATCCATTAAGGATGATGGCGTCCCTTAAGGAGCTCAAAGGTTTATTGTACTAAACCTGCGGGTTGAGTTAGCTCAAGTACAATAATAAGGTTGAGTGGTACTACTTAAGAAATGAAGTTGTGTCGTTTTAAGCGATCGATTCTTTGTAAATGATTAATGGACGTTCGATATCTTAAATCTGAGGATTCGTAATGTCTAAGTGCAAGCCCGACTCAACTTGGTAATAAAGGGTAAGTCGACATTCTTTCTCTAGTGGAATGATCGAATGTTTATAAATTAATTTATGTTACGGTGAGCATAAGATAATTAATTTATTTGAGGCCCGTCTTTATTCCTTGCATTTGATCCTGGTTTGGCCCGTCGGGGCCGTAGCGAGGAAAATCGGGCCCTCATGCTCCCAATTGGCAAGATTTTATTCTCTTTATCCACAAGGATATTATTATATTTATGGTATATGCATAGATCCTTTCCATATAAGATTATGGTAATAATCTTGAGAGTATAAATAATCTGAGGCGTTTACTTTTAAGGATAAGCATTATGAAGGATTGATTATTTGGAGGACTAAATGGATGATAGGATAATTTTATCTATCAATCTTGTGTTTACTACAAAGGATTATTGGAAGATAAAATTGGGATAAAAATAATCTAGTGTTTACTATGGTTGATTAAGTGTGGATTAAATTGATTTGACCAAATTATCCTTCTAGTTTTAAAATAAGATTAATAAATTCATTGTGCATTTTTCAAATAAGATTAAATAAATAAACCATTTACGTGATAAACTCATTGCCTATTTCTTAAATAAAATTAATTTGTGCCGAAAGAAATAACTTTTTGAGATATTTTTTAATATATAATATAAGAATATACAAAAAAAATCATATTAGATATTTTATTGCCATTTACTACAAATTCATGCATGCACAAACAATACTCATGTATTTTTGTATTCTAATTATTATTTTATTATCAAAAAAAATTCTGAATGAAGAGTGATCGAACTCGATTAGAATATCATTGTAAAATAAGTGATATTTCATAAATTCACGCCATATGTTCAACTACGAGCACATGATGGAGAAATGAGCATCGCGCCTTTATCATAAATAAATGCAATTCAAAAATAAATGAACCCATGAATATGATAACTAGGCCATTTCTTTGTGGAAACTAGGCAACCGGTGAACCCATTGACGAAAGCGAAGTGCAATGCGACCAATGAGAAGGAATTTATGCCATCAAATTCATGAGATAAATTCTCATGAAATAAATCGAAATTCATACAACGTCTAACAAAGTACTTAAAGATTAAAATATAGAAAATATCAAACAAAGTTGTCGATCAAATGACACACTCATGCGAGTGCTCATATGTCGACATCTAGCAATTGTGGACCATCTCTACCTTCGCTTAAATCGGGAGACTAAAGAACAAGTCGAGCTCCTACTTGTTATTCTGCATGACTTTGCCACATGCACTTTTGAGCTATAGATAGTTGTCCTATTCCCCAAGTGCCTCATAAGCATGACTTTTTTGAGTCGCAAGTCATACTCAACACCCATTTTCTTTGTCAACTCGCCCAAGTCGATTTTGATTGTTAGCAAAAGCTCCCATTAACTCCACAAGTTTTTATGATTGAATCCACTTGTCTTTTCTCTTGGGTTTTGATTTCTTTCCGTGGAACTACTTGCGGGTTGGCAAGCGATATGTCATTTTCTTCACCAAAATACAATCATTTGTATTTTCTTCAAATTCAACATCATTCAATTCAATTGGTCTTTGTCGTGATGTTGAAATCTTGGTGTTCTCCGGTTGCCCTATCCTTACCAAAAATCTCACACCAATGGTGATAATGTGGCCAACTTTTATACCTCATAGCTAAATGGATGGATCACTCTGCATTTTCACATACAAAATAAATCAAAATTGATTAATCTATATAAAATTGAATAGTACATATTAACATAAAATATCTGATAGAAATACTTTGAGATACTCTTTCCAAATATCTTCTTTATCAACACTAATCATTTTAGTTTCATCATTCCAACCAAAACACGAGCAGCTCAAGCATTTGATATAGACTACCATAACACTTTTCCAAACATGACTTTTAGAGTTTATATGGGGTTACTGCGAAGATTAGTACGGAAATGATTTCATAAGTGATTTCTCAAGACAATGTAAGTAGCACATGTTCTAAAGCCATTTCACATTTCCATCCCGTGGCAATTAATTCTTTCAAAGCATTGATTAGTGCATCTTATCTTGTATGGTCCATATCGACCTACTCTACCTTTCACATTTCTTGTAGAAACTTTACTAGAGTTTTCACCTCCATATTTTCCTAAAAAAATAGTTAGTATTCATATTTTAACTCGAAAGGTGACAATAATGCATAATTTATTCAAATAACACACTACAAAATACCAAATTAGAAACCGGTGTGATTGATAACAAAAGTAGACAATTAATTCTTCTAATCAAATGCTAATACTTTGGCAAAGTGAACCAATTACATCAGTAGACCTTTTCCATTCATTAAACATAGGACAGCTAATTCGTCTCTCGAAGTCCTTTGTTGTTGCTCTCTACAACATCAATAGAGTCTCCGAGATGTTGATCACCAAGTTCGAGATTTTCATTTTCAAGTGGGTCTAATGTCATGACATTTCTTATAAAGTTATGAACTAAACAACAAGCCAATATAATACGATTCTGGACTTTTATGGGGTAAAATGAAGCACTTCTAAGGATACCCCATCGTCCTTTCAACAATCCAAACGATCTTTCAATCACATTTCGAGCTCGAGAGTGCTTCATATTGAATAATTCCTCTTTATTTCGAGGGAGATGTTCCTTCACCCCAATCATTCAGTGATATCTCACCCTCTGTATGGGTCAAAAGCTACTCCATTAGTGTAACCATTGTCACACAAATAATAATTTCCACAAAATTTCACAAGGATGTTAGAATAAGAATATTTGATGATATTACTAACATCGATAAAATTATCTATAATTACCTCTTAGGATCGGAAGCCATTGCTTCGTGTAATAGCATCACGTAAAACTCTTGAATCGTGAACTTCCTTTGACCACTCGACACATAGATAAATTTCATATCGATTACACACGGCTAAAACATTAGCGTGGTTTGACCTTTTCTATTACGGTAACGAGCTCTATCCGCTTTAGGAGCGATGACATGAATATATGTTCCATCCGGTGCCCTAAACATCACATAAATAATATAATAACAAAATATACATTAATTATTAGTGATAAAAAATTGTCTAACAAAGAATATAATCTAAAAGCAATGTAACATACTTGAACCATTTCCACACAGCTTGAGCAATCTTGGGTCACCGGTTGGGTCGAGCAAGTAACACGGGTGAAGTCTTATTCTGACATTTAGTACCGCATGAAAATTCTTACTAACAGTTCGTCCGGATCTTTTGTAATTATGTTTTACGATCGATTTTTTGTGGTGCCCAAGTATTGCTAGAAACATTGCTACTTGTTCATATCGCTAGCAATCCGACTAGCTTTGTAGGCCACGAATTTTCAAGGAGATAACATAAGCGAAGAAATGCATCCCTATTCATCCTCGAGTTGTCGTCTGAGTGTTATCATCCACAACAATAATTTCATGCAAATGCTCTATTTGTTTTGGAATTTTATGTAAAGAATAACATTTATCTGTTCCGGAAGTTAAGCGCCTACGATTGATAAAATATTGCAACACTATTCCAAAATTGTTGTAGAGTCATTCATCATCTTTTGCCTTTGTCAAAAGTATATCACCTTTTTCAATTGAACATCCATCCTATGAACAATTTATTTTTATTAGAACTTGAGTTAATGAAATATAATAAATTCACAAATTGACATGATAAAACTCAAGCACAACAAGTTGTAATAGCTAAAACAAATTAAACCACATAAAAATATAACTCAAATTTTAGGCATCGTGAATGTGATTCTGTCATAGGCTTGTGTCTTTACCTAAGAAGGTGACATACATAATACGAGTTTGTGATTTATGTGGTTTCTTTGCTTAGTTTAACTAACTTATCTAGCCTCTTGTTTACATACGAGGCTTAGAATGCACATATATACACCTCTCTGTCAGCGACATTTATTTATTAAGATAAATAATAAAACACTAGAAACCGACTTCACCCGTTAGTTGCAATTTTGGATTGAAAATGCCGAGCAAACAAGTAAATACAGAACCACATCACTTTCGACTTGAAAAAAACGAGCAAACCCATTAATGGAGGCATTTGGACCACCATTCGCTTACGTATGACCTCAAATCATCATTATAGGATATTTCTAAAACTATAGATAAAATTTACAATTTTAAATAAATGATGTCTAAATTTTCTTGGGTTCTACCGTTTTCCTTATCCTTCCACCGCTTATATATTCAGCAATTCACTCAACAATTCTCACCAATCCTTCCAAAGACATAAAATTGTATAGAGCTAAATATTAAATCCATTCTATTTTCATGACTACAGACGGCGAAGCGAAGATAGTGCTTAGATTAGACTTGAAAAAACAAATGGTTCATATACAAAATAGTGAAAAGTAGTATCATCGAGTTTACTCACCTTTTAGCCGCCGTCAATTGCAAATCTACTCCCTTTCCACCGCCGTCGATTTCGAGAGCTCGGATTCGAGAGCTCTGCGGCTCAATTTCACTTATTGGTACAACTACAAATGAAATGTGAAAAGGCATAAAGGGCCAGGGCAAATTAAAGGGTTTATTTGTAATTACATAAATAACTATATCTCTTGATATCTCTAATCCCGTCTATTTCAATAGGATTAAAGTCGATGAAAAATATAGCAAGGTTAAAAATAATCAAGGGCTTTGGGTTATCCACCATATTAATCATTCAGTAAACATTGGATTAATTTTGGATTAATTTTATTTATCCGACTAATCATAAAAATAAACAGGCCCTAAGAGTATGGAAATAATCCTAAGATTATGGTAATATTCCATATAGGATTATGGTAATATTCCATATAGGATTATGGTAATATTCCATATAGGATTAAGGTAGTGCATTATAAATATAAGGTATGAGATAATGTAAAAGCTAATGCTCACATATTGAGAACACAATTTTCGGTCGTCTCGTTGGTGTGAGAGAAAAATTTTCGTGAGCTTTAAGTGGAGAGAGTATTGGGTGATTTTCGAAGCATTCTCCATAGATCGTCCTCACTCGGCGTTGGAGATTGGGCGGCCGGGATCCGTCGAGAAGGTCAAAGCACGAGTCCGATCCGTTCGATCCGTTCATCTCGTTTCATCGACCTCTTCGGATCGAGTAAACACGTGAAAACCCCAACGTGTTGCGATTTAATTATATAGGCGATGCTAGGTTTATAATCAATGTATGGTGAATTAAACACCCAAGATGGATCCTCGGGCGAGGTTAACATCGTTTTCCCTGATGCGTCTTCTTGATATGGTAGGAATGTACAATCTCTTCGGGTATGGCTCTACAGGATAAAGGACTCCTAGTCGTAAAATCGTTCAAACCACAATCTTATATCTTATATTATTAATTCGGTATTCGAAAAGAGATTGTATGGTCTCTTAGGATAAAACAGACATTCGATGTTTAGCCCGGGTAAAGGCTAAGTGGCCATCATTTCTCGTTGAGTTATGAATTATTTATTTCCATTCGAATCATAACATTCGATTATATCGTTCCACAATATTCAAAAATTCATCTTTCTTTTTATACGTACTTTCTTAACATTATGCTTTGATTAAATCGTTATCATCACGATAGAGATAGCGTATAGTGTTCAAATTTCTTCGGCGTAGAGAGGTTGGGACTCGTAACGGTGCGAACCTCCGTTAAACAATAAACCGTCATCGTAAAGTTGTTGCATTCTCATCATCAAATCCGTTCGGATTGAGATTCTTATAATTTCGATGTTCTCGTTCTTCTTTAGTATTCCGTTCAATCGGGGACACCTTATGTTCTCACACTAAGTTCGCTAAAAGGGATCATGCGTCTTAAGAGTACATGTTCTCATGGAAACATACTCATTTATATTATGCCTCTAGCATGCTTTGCATATAGGAGTAAACACAACTCATAACATATATGCAATCAATGATATTCTCATATCATTACTTTATCAATCTCCCGAGTTTTCAACTTTTTCTTCAACAACAATCAGTTATTTTGAAAATAATTTTCAATGTCAATCATTCATTTTTTCCAAAATCATTGGAAACAACAACTCCATTTAAATTTCGAGACTTTTCTCCTTTCAAACATATTTCAACTTTCAACACAATGCGACTTTTATAAGTCCATTTCATATTTCATAAACTTCCACCATTTCAAAACAACTTTCGGTTGAAATAGTTACCTTCTTCCTCGTTGAGCGGGGCGATGATGGAGTGCGGTGCGGTGGTAGTCAAACACAAATAATTTCTAGTCTCAACTTTCGATTTAAGATCGAGGAAAGGCGATCAAATACCAAGAGTTTCAAGACTCAACTTTTAACTTAGGATTGATGAAAGGGTTTCTAGGGTTCGAGGCGAACAAGTGCTCGATACCACTTTGTGATGACCCGACTTCCAAAGAAAGTACGGATCACATGGATCGTCACTTTGGTATGCTAAATGCATGATATATATAATTTAAACCAATACGATTAACCAATCAATTGCGAATAAATGCATAGGCGAAGGGATCTGACAGTATCGGTACAAACTCAAGTCACGAAAGACTTGCCAAAAGGTTCTACGTTTAAGTCTAACCCAATCGGGCGCACTTCGAGGGCGAGTGCGACCTCGGTTCAATCGATATGATAGCGGTCATAATCAGCAGATACCAACAAAACATCGAGTTTGGCGGCAAATAAGCGTGTGAACATACATATGATGATGCATGCTCAAGGTTCTAGAAATCCTTTCAATTAAAGCAACAAAACCACTACCACTTTGCACCACCGCACCCATCATCAATCCTAGCTCAACACGCACATCAAAAGCGAATATGCAGGGCTAAGTACAAAAGTACTCGATGGACTCGTTGCGAAAATATTTTCTTTATAAAAGTTATTGAGCTGCCCACAATAGCACATGAGGATTTTAGTTGAAAAGACTCATGCCTATCAAATATTTATCATTTTCCAAAAGTGTCCGGCGGACTATTTCATCCACGTTGTTCCATATCGGTAATTCATTCATCATTCATTCGTTCATTCATTCGCGCACTATGGGTGGCCACCTACACATAGTCGTCATAACTAATATTAAATGGTTTGTTAACGCGTATCAGCGTTCGAGTTCCAAATCCTCATTCATTGCTAAAATTTCTTGTGCGTTTCTCGTCCCACACATTTCACATATTCTATTATAGACACCCATATCTATAGTACACTATCGATAAAGGTTTCTTATAAATCAATCATCTTCATCAATCGTTTCTATAATTTAGAGTTGATTAAATAATATTTCCTCAAGCATCAATTTGACATAATCAACTCATTACTTAATTAAAACTCAATTTAATTAAGTAAATCCATAATCAAATATTAATTAAATGGATCAATTTAATAGTCGATAATATTTGATTAATCAATCAAATTAATTTAATTCATCTTAGATATCCACTAATTAGAATTTGTTTCTAATCACATCTTTGTAATAAATTACATAAGTCCATCTCGTTATATAAATACATCACTTAAAAGAATAATTCTCAAATTATTCCTTAACATAATTAATTAATTATGTTATTCACTTTCAAAAAAATTAGATTTTATTCAATCTAATTAATTTAATTAATTCACTCTAGATAATTGATATTTAGGTTATTATTTAATTAATTAATAATAAATCCCAAATTTAATTACTAGAATTAAATCTCATATTTAATTAATATAGAATTTATTCAATCATTAATTTAATTTTAATGGATCATAGATGAATAATTCAAGTCCATTACCAAATTAAATTCTTAGCCCACCATTTAAAATAAGTCTAAGCCCATCTTCAAAATAATTAAAACTCTATCAATTTAATTCAAGAGCCCATCTTTCATTTAATTCCAAGGCCCAACATAAAACTAAGTCCAAATCAATATATTTAGCCCATGACCATCTCTTTTATCTTCGCCCGTTTAACAAATTTATTCTAAAGGCTATTGTCGACATTATTCAAGAATCAAGCCCAACACTTATTAAATTTTCAGGGCCCATCTTATATTTTTCGGGCCAGGTACTTATTAGAGCCCAACAAATTTAATTCTATTCCTTTCTCCCTTTTTTTTTTGACCACTCTTTTTTTTTTCTTCTTCTCCGTCCATTTCCATTAAAATAAGCCCACCCAAATACAACATAAATTAAAATTGAAACCTACAACATTTGAACCCAGGTCGCGCCCCGATACCCCTCTCTTCCTCACATTCACGGTTGAACACACACACGAGACACACTACGCCATCGCGCTCACGTCCGCCGGCCCGTCGCGGTCGGCGAGCCGTGTCGTGTCGCACCTCCCCACTCTTCTTTCTTCCTCCTTTCTCGCGGTGTACACACACACACTACCGCCTCTCGATTCCTCCATACGCGCCGCGTCGTCGCCGCCACGACCTCGGCCCATCTCCTCTCTCGGTGCGAATCGGCGCACCCATACATAGATCTATCATTTGTTCTCTCACGGACACGTACGAATGACAGCGCACACATAACTCTTCATCCTCTCTCCCCTCTCGGCGGCGCCGCTGCTCTGTCGCAGTCGCGCCCACCGCCGTCGTCCGACCACGGCCCGCTCCAGCTACTATTGCCGTTGGTCGATAGCCGAGCCCTAGTGGCTTGGTCATGGTTCACTCAACTCGTACACTTCCAGTTATAAATCAGAAATTAATTTGGTTCTTTTGTGCATATAGGTGTTTAACCTATTATGGAACTTGTTGTATATGTTCTAATTTCATTTGTGTTTCTACTTCAAGATGTAATCAGTACATAGCTCTATAACTAATATTTCATTTGTTTGATGTGTACGAATGTGAAGTTGGGATGTTGCTGTGAGGAGGAATCCTAGTTATATATGTATGTTTCTCTATGTTTTCAACAGAAGGCTTAAGCATCAAATAAAATATTCAGGAGGATTGAATGTAAACCTTAGTGAAAAACTTTGGATTGTTGTATTCTGGATATGTTGAGGGCCTTGAAGCTCTGCTCCATTTTCTCTTCCATGGTGTTGTACCAGTTTGAGTAAGATGTATGGTGTGTAGAGATTTCTTCTTTCTTTCTATTTGTTTCTTTTCAATCGGTTCTTTGTATGTGTAGCAAAAGAATGAATGTGTAGCAAAAGAAAGTGTGATATATGGGTGATTGTAGGGTAGGGTGATGATGAAGTTTTGACCAAAATAATGAACATTTAGGAAATAGTAGAGTAAAGTAGGTAAAGTGGAATATTCGAGGAATAAAAATGATGTGGTTCGACTAGACCATTTATCCCACATAAAAATATCTAACTCAATTTATAACTGTATTCGTTCTCCGACATTCGTTTAAAATTTCTCGTTCGAAAATAAAATCGAAACGTCAACGATTATAAAATTTAATAATTGCTCTAAATTCAAATCTCGATTTAGCTAAATAATATAGTAAATCAAAGTTTTAATTTTTTCGGGCTATTACATACCATCCCCCTTAAAATAAATTTCATCCCGAAATTTGCTAACCTTGTAAAAGATCTGGGTATTTCTCATTCATAATGATTCAGCTCCTGTTCGAGGTTGCTTCTTCTTGACCATGGTGTCTCCATAGAACTTTCACTAACGGTATCTCTTTATTCATTAGCTTTTGGATACGTTGGTCTAAAATTTCGTAGGCAGTTCTACGTAACTCATATTGTCATCGAGACAATATATATATGTGGTATCACATGGTTAGGGTCATGTATGTACTTCCTTAGTTGTGAAACATGGAACACATTGTACACGTTTTCAAAGCGCGGCGTCAATGTCAATCTATACGTTATTGGTACTATACTTTCCAATATTTCATAGGGTCCTACGAAACGTGGTCGCAGACTTACTTTGATTCAATTTCACGATTCCTTTTGAGAAAATCTTCAAGAAAACCTTATTCCTACATCAAGATATAATTACGTGTGGACGTTTGTCGTGTCGACTTACGTCGGTCTTAGGCTTCTTTAGTTCTTTGGCAGATATATCTCACAATCTCGATCATTTCTTCCATATAGTCAGGTCCTAATAATCTTCTTTCTCCCACTTTATCCCACTAAAGTGGTGATCAACATTTCTTTCCATAAAGCGTTTCGTATGGGGTTATTCAAATAGTTGCTTGATTAACTGTTGTTGTATGCGAATTCTACAAGTGATAACACTTGTTCTAAATTTTCTCATCTGTCCAGAACAACAGTCCTCAATATATCTCAAGCGTTTGGATGGTCCTCTCAGATTGTCTAACCGTTTTTGGGTGAAACACAGTAATTAAATACAATTGAGTTCTCAATTCCTTTTGTAAGCTCATCCAGAATCTGGATGTAAATTTTTAATCTCTATCAGACATGATAGTCTTTAGAACTCCTCGCAAACGTATGATATCTGGAACGTACAATTGTGCTAATATATCTGATCCATATGTTATTAGGATCGGTAAGAAATACGCGCTCTTGGTCAAACGATCGATGGTAATCCGATTAGCGGTGTTTTCTTTTAGTGATTTGGGTAGCCCGATAATAAAATCCATGGCTATATCTTCCCATTTCTATTCTGGTATGTCCAGCGATTGTAGGGTTCCATACGGTCACTGGTGGAGTGTTTTCACTTGTTGATACGTCAAACAACGTTTTACGAATGAAGCTACGTCTCGCTTCATTCCATCTCACCAAAATTTTCTCTTTGAAATCTCGATATATTGTGGTGCTTTTGGGGTTGTAATAGCGAAGGCGTCTCATGGGCTTCTCTCGGATCTCACTCTTAAGCCCTTGATCTTTTAGAAAATACACACTCTCCCATCATATAGCAAAATATCATATGTTGCTATTCTAAAATTCTTGTGGTCATTATTCTTGATTTTGGCTCGTACTTCCTCTAGTTTATTGCTCTTCTTCTCGAGCTTCCAAGATTCGAGCTCTCAAATGCGGGATTGCAATCAACGTTGCAATCTGGTCTTCTATCGTGTCGAGCTCTATAACCCGATATTAATCATCGAAATTCATTTATAAGCATCTCCTCGTGTGAGGAGGCATCCCAACCGATATTTGCGACTCAAGGCATCGTTACATCATTATCATTGCTGGTGATAATTGATACCACGATCGTAATCGTTCACTAGTTCTAACCATCTACATTGCCTCGTGTGAAGATCTTCCACTCAAGAAATACTTCAGCTTTTATGGTCGAAGATAGATCTTACATCTAATTTCATAGAGATAGTGTCTCCAAATCTTTAAGGCATGTACGACCATTGCTAATTCGGTGCGTGCGTAGGATAGTTCAACCCATGTAGGCGTGGTGCCTTGAAGCACAAGCAATAACTCGCTTCTTGCATCGAGAACACATCCTAGCCTATTCTTGAGCGTAGGTGTAGATCGTGTACTTTATCTGCTTTGGGTGCTGCTTGATGCGAAAGTACATTGTCGAAACTCCTTCATCTCACGGAAACTAGCCTCACACTCGGCGGTCAAGTGTACTTGATTCATCTTCCCAACAATTGGGTCATGGGTGGGCTATCGTTGAAAATCCTTGATAAATCTTCGATAGTAGCGGCAAGTCCTAAACTCGAATTTTATTCGGGTTCTTTTAGTGACTCCCGTTCTCGAATCAGATCGATCTTGATGGGTTACATTGATTCTAAAGCGGACACATCTGTGACCTAAAATGTCACCGCCTAACCAAAAGTCACACTTGCTAAACTTGGCGAATAGTTGCTCTTGCCTCAACGTTTGCGCCAGATCCTCCAGATGCTCTTTGTGTTCTTGATTATTCTTGGGTATATCGGGATATCGATCTATGAATACTAGGACAATTTGTCTCAAGTACGGTGAAATACCCTATTCATGATATCCATAATCTTTGTTTGGGGAGTTTGTAAGTCCAAAGGGCATAACGATGAATTCGAAATGACCATACCTTATGCGAAAAGTCGCTTTAGGTACATCTTGGGTCTAATCCTTAGTTGATGGTATTCGACTTTAGATCTATCTTTGAAAGACTCTGCTCCCTTAAGTCGATCAAATAGATCGTCGATTCGAGGCGAAAGGATACTTATTCTTAAGAGTTATCTTGTTTAACTCTCGATAGTCTATGCACATTCTCGGTGTACTATCATTTTCTTCACAAAAGGGCAGGTGCTCCCATGGAGATATCTTGGGCCTAATGAAACTCAACTCAAGAGTTCTTGTAGTTCGATCTTCAATTCCTCAAGTTCCTTCTGTCATCCGATATGGGGCTTTCGATCTGAGCGTAATCGGTTTGAGATCGATTGTGGACTCAATCTGTCGAGTCGGCGGTAATCCGGTAGTTCATCCGAAAATCATTGGAATATTCTCTCACAATCGAAACGCCTTTATCCTTCTCTTATTACAGTCTTCCTCCTCGAGATAGACAAGGTAGACATGGTCCTACGTCACATTCGACATGTTCTTGCTTATAAGCGCGGACATGATTGGGACTCTTCTTCCCATCTTGATCCCGTGAAAGTCTATAGGTTCCTCTCCGGACGTTGGAAGAAAATTTTCATTCATTACAGGATAGTCGCACTATGTTCGGTTAACCAATCCATCTCTTAGGATTATATCCACATCTACCATAGATATGGCGTGAAGATTATCCGTCATGACTCAAGTAAACCTAGTCCAAGTTCTAGGTTCGAGCATGTGTGGGTTACCATTCTTATATATCTTACTGGAGAAGATATTCTCATGATTTGTTCGGCGCATTTAGGATCTGATCCTAAGTTTTCTACGCATGCTTCAGCAATAAAAGAATGCGAGGCGCGATGATCAAACCGTAGGGTAACGGTGGTGGAGGGTATTCCATACCGCCAAGTTTCCTTGGTTCCTTAGCGGCTCCTGTGGAAATTTCTTTTCTTGGTTGAGGGCGTTGGTCCTAGTTTGTTGGGGTGGTTACTGTTGTTGATGATGTCGTTGTCGTTCTTTTGATTCTTCTTCTTCGTTGTTGTTGTTGGAGTTAGCGATCTTGTTCTTCGCGTCGTCGTTGTTGGAGTTGCCGCGTGGTTGATATGGTGTTGATTAATTTGGAAATCTTGGACGGGGTTTGTTCTTTGGAGCAGTTGAGCTTGGATAACGGGGATTTGTCGGACTCGATTCGGTTCATTGGGATGGCCATTCTCTCTTTGGCGTATCCCTGGATAGTCCCTGGAGTAGTGACCCTTTTGGACACATTTGAAACATTCATCATTGTGAACATGTAGACTCCTTTGTGACTTCTATGGCATTTAGGGCATACAGGGAGTTTCACGGATATCTAGTTTTCTCCGCTAGACGCGGGTACTATGGTACGTCTTGCCTTGTTCGTGCCTGGATGGCACATTACTCACTTGTCATTGCCTCGTGTCGGCCTGACCAACATTTGATCTTTGACCTTGGTGAGGTCCTTCCCACTTTCTCTTTCCATGATCTCCTTGGTGATTCGGTGGATGTACAGCGATAATCTTATCCTCAGGCAAGGCAACCTCAATGTCCAATGCTCTATTAAGGGCCTCACGATAGGTCAGATTTCCATGACCAATTAGTGACACTATGATCTCATGATAGAGTGATGCAACCCAAGGTTCGTTGATTCTCGACTTGGTTCGTGTTCCCAGTGAACCAATCACAAGAGCTCGAGCAAAGCAGTTAAATTTTCAGCCTATATAGAGGCTTGTAAACTCACGAAATATTAAGCTTTGATTTCAAATATATTAATGAGTTTTATTCTCTTCAAGGGCTCTTCGTTTTCACATTTGATTCTAGGTTACGCATTCGCGTCAATTTCAACCGATTGGCGAGGATCGTATCACGAGTCTCTTTCGAACTTCTCGGTTCTCTTCGTCGATGTCGAACAAGCGGGCGCATACCGCGACATCTCGCGGGATGCTGCGTCGTAACTCGTGACCGTGGTCTTTCCTTATCGTAAATTGTAGAACTCGTATTTTTTTCATCTTACGGTAGCTCTTAGGAATGTACTTCTCGTACACTTCTTCCTTGAACTCTTCCCAGGTGTAAGCTCCTGGTTCCTATTCATATAAGGTCTTTCTTTTCGCTCCCCGCCAGAAATCAGCTGCACCAATCATTTGCAAAGCAACGCATGACAAGCGTTCTTAAGAGGTGCGATAAAGGAATTTAAGGATTCGTTCTAGCGCGTGAATCCATAGTTCCGTATCCACGAGATTCCCAGTCCCGTTGAATTGGCGGATTCTAACTAAGGATTAACTCTTCAATCCCTCTTATATATATACGCAATCAAACATATTCTTATACCATTCATCGGGATCTTAAATATCTCGGTGCGATATGTATTACGTCGACATCATGTGTCGACATCAAAACTAATTGCTCTCGATGAGCAATCATCATATCAATCAAATGCCTACAATGATTTTCATCGGTGTTTTGAGATTTACCCAAAGAGGCCAAGCGGAGTATGATGCTCCAAAACTAATATCGGCATCCTCACGTACCTAATCATGATGTGTACAAATATTTAAATACCACCGAGGTCATCAAAATAAGGGTTCATATCGAGCGACTCATCGTTCTCGTATGCATCACCAAATATGCAATCGTATATAAACAAAACACTTTCCGGTCTTAATAACTAGATCCATAATCGCCCGTAGGTATGAATAGGGTTCATCATTTTAGAGTCGAACAGGGAGTATGGGTATTATCAATTCCTCCATCTCATTGTCGAGATAGGTTCTCCTCGGGATCATCCTCCGTTCTACTTCAAGATGTAATCAGTACATAGCTCTATAACTAATATTTCATTTGTTTGATGTGTACGAATGTGAAGTTGGGATGTTGCTGTGAGGAGGAATACTAGTTATATATGTATGTTTCTCTATGTTTTCAACAGAAGGCTTAAGCATCAAATAAAATATTCAGGAGGATTGAATGTAAACCTTAGTGAAAAACTTTGGATTGTTGTATTCTGGATATGTTGAGGGCCTTGAAGCTCTGCTCCATTTTCTCTTCCATGGTGTTGTACCAGTTTGAGTAAGATGTATGGTGTGTAGAGAGATTTCTTCTTTCTTTCTATTTGTTTCTTTTCAATCGGTTGATGAATGTGTAGCAAAAGAATGAATGTGTAGCAAAAGAAACTGAAGTGTGATATATGGGTGATTGTAGGGTAGGGTGATGATGAAGTTTTGACCAAAATAATGAACATTTAGGGAAATAGTAGAGTAAAGTAGGGTAAAGTGGAATATTCTGAGGAATAAAAATGATGTGGTTTGACTAGACCATTTATCCCACATAAAAATATCTAACTCAATTTATAACTGTATTCGTTCTCCGACATTCGTTTAAAATTTCTCGTTCAAAAATAAAATCGAAACGTCAACGATTATAAAATTTAATAATCGCTCTAAATTCAAATCTCGATTTAGCTAAATAATATAGTAAATCAAAGTTTTAAATTTTTCGGGCTATTACAATGTTGGTAGTATAGGCGAAAAGAAAATCTGAGGGATCTCTGAGACCGTCATAGGCGGCGATGTTGGGTGCCCGATATCGCTGCGGCAGGGGTGTATCCAGGATTTCCCTGGAGAAATGAGAGATGATTCGTCCATGCCGGTCAAATCCCGGTAGCTCGTTGCCATCTCTCTCAGGAGGGGTGGGAGACCGATAGCGACGTCTATCGTCTCTTCGATGAGGAGATCGACTCCATATTTCCTCTCTTCGGTCCCGTTCAGCCACGTGGATGTTGTGCCGAGGTGGCGACTTGGCAAGCTTGTCTTGAGGTGATCGACTCGCGGGTGACGCCGGGATGAATGATTATGGGCGACCGTCGAGGTGATCGACTTCGGACAACGTGCCGAGGTGATCGTTCTCGGCTACCTCGGGCGCCTGTGACTGCCAGTCCGGGTGTTATTGAGGTTCCCGCTCCGTTCGTCCTCTGGCTCAGAAAGTTTTGAAATTGGCCGATATTGGCATTGAGGAATTCAGATCTGCCTCTGCCGAGACCTCGTGAGATTGGTGGTGTTTGTTCACGGTATTGAGGTCGGCATCTCCCTCTTCGGTAGGGCGGCGGTCCTAAGGGTGTATAGGTAGATCCTCTATGTAACCCTCAGGCGTGTTGTTGCTATCGGCAGCCGCGATCTCTTTTCCTCGGCGCTGCGTAACAGCTTGTTCGGGGTCTTCAGGTCGTCCGTTGCCAACACCACCAGCGGCGCTAACATTTGCACGAGTCCTTGCCATTGATTTTGTGTAGAAAAACGAAGCTTTTTGTAGGATTTCCCACAGACGGAGCCAATGATAAATCTTGTGTGTGCGATTGTGAAAACAATAAAGAACACAAGAGGTTTTTACGTGGTTCGATCAAGGAAAAGATCTACGTCCACGGAGGAATGATTCCCCAATACTTTCACTATATGCGATTACAATGAATGTATCTAAAAGCTCGAGTATTCAAATAGTTGCCAACCCTTCTACCTTCAATCTAACCTCTATTTATACATGTTGTGGATCACTATAGATTATTATGGATCCTCCGCCTGTGTGATCCGATCTACGAAGATAGACTTGATCCTGAATATCTCTCCATATCTCCTTCCATATCGATAGGATATGGTTGATCTTGAATAGGGTTTGGGTGTTGGGCTTTGGGCCAAACCGCAGTGTAGACCAAGTAGCTAGGTCGGGGCCAGTTCACGTGGGCACTGCTATTGGCTCGAGCGGTTGGGTCGTATCCCATCGACCTCAATTTATCGGACAGCCCCAATCTAATTGGGTTGTCTTTTCTTTCTCGAGCTGTTGATAAGTCTTTCATTACTTGCTGCGTAATGGGCACGATCTTATAGTAGCGTATGTAAGAAAGATCATATCCACAAGATATGAATTAGCACAAGAAACATGTAAATATAATAGAAACATCGACGTCTTAGCCCGATATTTCCCACAGACGGCACCAGTTTGTAGATCCAAGTTAAAGATCTACAATAAATATTACCTTTATCGAATGGATCGAAGGTGATTGAGTCGATAGGAATGCAGTTGACGTAATTCCTTGCAAAGAACCTATGGATAACATTGTAAATGACCTGCAAAACAAGCTCAGAGGAGGTTCTCGAAGAGACTCTGACATTCAAATTAGACTGTGTAGAAGGTGTTTTATATGTCCGAGTGGGTCGCGTATAGCAAGAGTATTGCTTGACTGTGTGTGCTTTAAGTATTCACGCGTGATAATGATGTACGATAATTTGCATTTGGGGAAGGGTGGTATTTATAGCGGTTTCTGACTTAGTGATACCGAAAATATGGACGTGTCTCGATAATGGGCTGATCTCATCAAGTAGTGCTATTTTATTTAAGGGTCGTGAGTAGAGCGGCAAAATGAGCCCGACACGAAAAGCCCGCCCGGGGTACCCGGGGTTTTGGCTTCAAAATTAAAGGCCCGAAAAAAATGGGCCTAAAAAGCCCGCTCGAAAAAAATCCCGGGCCTATCGGGCTTCGGGCCAAAAAAGCCCGGGATTTTGAGCTAAAAAAGCCCGTCCGATTTCTATTAAATATATATATTTATAATATTATTTAATATACATATCTATAATTTTTTAATAATATTAATTATATTTTATATAATTATTTATTTTTTATTTTTTAAAAGCCCGACGAGCCCGGAGCTAGGCCGGTCCGGTCCGCTACTTTGCCAACTCTAGTCGTGAGTAGTGGTCTGGCCTAGTAGACAAATACATATATTTTAATTAATCGTGAGGTTATGGCCAACGAGATCTATGTCAAAAGTGAATTCGGCTTCAGATATGATGCATCTATCCTATAGGTGGATGCGACCTAAGGTTTGACTACACTCTTGTTGGAAATGTTGTTAAAAATGAAAGTGGGATGTGGGATTTTGTCCCACATTGGTTTTGTTATCAAAGTAGGTGGAGTCCCTTAGGCTATTTAAGGAGCTCCTAAGTCTTTGATACAAGTGCACCATGTAGTACACTTTAGTCTTGTGTTTGACTCTAGTTAAATTTCCTTGTCTCGGTTTGTGAGTAAGGTGAGAGTTATTCAAAGGCTTGTAAGAGTGTAGGGGTTGGTAGCCGGGAGAGAGTGAAATACTGTGTGATTGTAGAAATTTATCATATAGTGGATTTTCCTACGTGGTAGTGGTTTTCTCCGATTTGAGTTTCCACGTTAAATTCTTGTGTTGTTGATTGTGTCTGTATTTTTCTTTATTTCTTGCTTCTACCAAGTTTGAATGGGGAATTGATTTTCCAACAATTGGTATCGAGCTCGGTTAAGGTCTCTTGATATTCCAAGTATGCTACGTAGTTGCGGCATTATGCGATCTTCCACATCGAAAGGATTTCTTGAGAAAGATCAGGGGTGTCTCTTGCGAGACGGTTATTCATTTGGTGGAGAAGCGGTTCGTCAAGGACTTCAAGTCAAGGAAGTTTGGCGTGGAGAAATTGGATGGAAAAATGGTTGATACAACGGGTGTACCTGAGGCTCAGGAAGGAGGTTGGCGGCCTGTCAGGTGGCTGCTGAGGGGAGCTATTACGGCAAATGGCTGCGCTTGAACCGACATCGAGGGTGATGATGTTAGTTGGACCACATGTGCATCGGTTTGACATGGATGCGAGGTGTGGTGAAAGGATGTCGATGGTGAAGGAACTTCTAGGAGGGCCAAAGTTAAGTTGCACCATAATTTTCAGCAGGTTTTTTCGACATGTGCCGAAGGAAATTCTTAGAATGGTTGATTCTAAGTGTTCTACTCTTATGGTGGAGTAGGTTTATTCTCTTTTGAGGATGATGATTCTTGGGTTAAAGAATCATGATTGTCGGTAAAGACAATGATTGTCGGTGAAGACAATGGAGTTTTTCTTTCATTTTTAACAAGGTGGAGATTGTTGGAAATGTTGTTAAAAATGAAAGTGGGATGTGGGATTTTGTCCCACATTGGTTTTGTTATCAAAGTAGGTGGAGTCCCTTAGGCTATTTAAGGAGCTCCTAAGTCTTTGATACAAGTGCACCATGTAGTACACTTTAGTCCTGTGTTTGACTCTAGTTAAATTTCCTTGTCTCGGTTTGTGAGTAAGGTGAGAGTTATTCAAAGGCTTGTAAGAGTGTAGGGGTTGGTAGCCGGGAGAGAGTGAAATCTTGTGTGATTGTAGAAATTTATCATATAGTGGATTTTCCTCGTGGCCGTGGTTTTCTCCCGATTTGGAGTTTCCACGTTAAATTCTTGTGTTGTTGATTGTGTTCGTATTTTCTTTATTTCGCTTCTACCAAGTTTGAATGGAATTGATTTTCCCAACAACTCTCACCTCTACTTGTATCAACTCCGCAAGAGTTAGTTTTGACTATTTTCTAGTCGGATATGTTTCGATGATCTTTAAGATTGGGCCTCGGTGTTGGGCCTTCAACCGTGTCTTTGTGAAATATGGGTTTAGTTGGTATTTTATGTAGTTGAATATTGGTTACAATATCGTGCAAAATTACAATGAAATGATTAATAATAACTATTACAAATGAGATGTAGAAGATAACAAGAACTTATCGATAAGTCGCCTCAAGTTGAACTTACGCCCGAAGACGAGAAACGCCTCGGTAGTGCTCACGATTGGCGGCTCGTCCCAAAGGTAACGACTTCGTCTCGATTGTAGTAGCACCACAAACAAGTCGAGCCCCGCGAATCGGACGGAAACGAGAACCGAACTCAAGACTAAGAACTATGAGCTAAGAATGCAAGTAGAATGCTTTGCTTTTGCTAGAGAGAATAGAATGTTTTGCTTATGCTTCTAACTCTAGAATGATGCACTATATATAAGACTCCAAGAGGGATGTTCTAAGGTCACAATTGATGACAAACATCAATATTCCATTAACTCTTAACATCGAGAGTTGGAAATGAAAGGCCAAAGGCCATGAACCTCATTACTAGCAATTCCCACTCACAACCCATTAACTTCCAACAATCCCCACATGAGTGGAAATGCTATATAAATGCAAACGCAGTTCAGTCCTCAAGAGACGATATTGCATTTGGAAAGGTAGCTTGTGGCCTTGAACCTTCCATAGTCGAAATTATCGAGCATACCGCGGCATAGTGGTTATTTCACCTTGAACTAGTCCTCCATGGTGTATCTTGAGACAATAATATTGACACAATATCATCTCAATTTCCATCCGTTCTTACGTTTGTGTCCATTATGGCCTTGGAACACCTTTGGATTCACAAGTGTACCACTTGAAGCGGCCCCACTTCACACTTGCATAGGTGACTATTACAACCAAGTATTCTCGCTATACTGACCTCCTTGAGGTATCCGAGAGTCGTTAAAAGTTAAAAACTTAACCTCACCACTTGCGGACTTACAAACACTCCTTTGTTCTCGGAGAATAGGCATGTCCAGTGTTTATCACACTGTATTTTTATAACCCGTTGTCCTTTTGAACCATGTTCTCGGACAATCCAATCATCATGGTTGGGTTTCCGCTATAATCATCCTTAAGATGTGGATTTAACACCCATTCCCTCTAACAGTTTAAACATTTGATCTCGATTAATGCTTTTTGTCAGCGGATCCGCTAGATTATCTATTGATTTTACATAATCAATAGTGATAACCCCACTCGTGATCAAATGTCTCACGGTATTGTGTCGTCGACGAATATGTCGAGACTTCACCGTTGTAATATATATTTTGTGCCCTTCCTATTGCAGATCGACTATCACGGTGAATCAACACGGAAGGCACCGGGACTCGCCAGCATGGAATATCCTCGAGAAATTTCTAAGCCATTCGACTTCTTCACCAAATTTTATCTAAAGCTATGAATTGATTCCATGGTAGACCTTGCTATACAAGACCTGTTTCTTGGACTTCCAAGATACTGACTCCACCTCCAATAGTGAACACGTATCCACTTGTGGAAAACGAGTCGATTGAGGCAGATATCCAATTAGCATCACTATACCCTTCAAGTACGGGCTCACTAGAATAATGAATCGCATAATTAAGGTAAACTTTAAGTAACCCAACACGCGTTCAAGTGCTTTCCAATGTTCTCTACTGGATTAGTGTGAAACTACTCAATTTGTTCACGAGCAAGCTAAATCAGGTCGGGTACAGTTTGTGAGATACATCAAACTCCCAATAATCTTAGCATATTCATCTTGACTTATAGGTTCACCCCTATTTGGAGTCAAATGAACACTCGAGTCCCAAGGAGTCTTGGAAATAGGCTTATCCATTGCATTGAATTTCTTCAACACTTTCTCAGATAGTGGGATTGTGTCAAAGCAATTCCATTTGGCGTTCTAAGAATTTTAATTCCAAGAATTACATCCGCCAAACCCATATCTTTCATGCTGAAGTTCTTACTTAGCATTCTTTTTGTTTCTCCAATCACACGAGAGTTACTTCCCATTATCAACATGTCATCTACATAAAGACAAACAATAACAAAATCGTTATTCGAATTCTTTACATAGACACACTTGTCACTCTCGTTGATTTTGAAACCATTTGACAACATAACTTTGTCAAATTTCATATGCCATTGCAGTGGCGCTTGCTTAAGTCCATACAAAGACTTTTGAAGTTTGCATACCTTGTGCTCTTGCCGGTACTACAAAACCTTCAATTTGTTTCATATAGATCTCATCTTCTAACTCCATACGAAAATTTGCTTTTACATCCATTTGATGAATCTCGAGATTTTGCAAAGCGGCAATAGCGGCGTTCTAATAAGTATGTTTAGTCACGGCGTAGTAGGTATCGAAGAAGTCGTACCCGACCTTTTGTCTAAACCCTTGAACTACAAGTCCGGCCTTATATTTATCAATAGTGCCATCGACTTGTATTTCTTCTTTAGGATCCACTTGCATCCTAAAGCTTTACAACCTGTGGAAGATCTACTAACACCCAAGTATGATTCAACATAATAGACTCTATCTCAATGTCTATTGCTTCTCCACAGATCCAGATTCGGGCACGATAAAGCTTCTTTTACGGTAACCGGTTCATCATTTAACAATAAAACGACATAATCCGGTCCATAAATTTTAGCTTTTCTTACACGATTACCACGTCTAGGTTGCACATCTTCGTGTGTAGACCTAGGTCGTTTTCTATTAGCGAGGCCGTAAAAACTTGCTTAGAACTCGAGGGTTCACTTTCTTCAACGAAGATGAGAATTGGTAGAATCTTCCTCAATTCTTTTACTTGAATCGAGAACTATTCTTATTCTTATTAGGATAGATATTCTCTAAGAATATAGCGTTCCTCGATTCAATCGTTGTTCCCACATGAACATCAGTATATCGGTTGTGCACAACAAATCTATAAGCACTACTATTAAGTGCATAACCAATAAAGATACAATCACCGTTTTAGGTCCAATGTAACTTGTTTTGCAACCGTACTTCAACCTTAGCTAAACACCCCACACTTTGAAGTATTTATATGAAGGTTTCCTTCCTTTCCAAAGTTCATAAGGAGTTACATCCTTCCCTTTGATAGGAATCTTGTTCAAGATATAGTTGGTCGTAGAACAATTTACCCCACATATTCGGGGTAATCCAGAACTTATTAATAACGATTCATCATCTCCTTAAGAGTTCGATTTTTGCGTTCACTACACCATTTGATTGAGGCGAATAAGGGCGATCGTTTGATGGATTATACCACTTTCGCGTTGCATAATTCGAAACGGAGCAACATATTCTCCACCTCGATCACTTCTTACAACCTTAATTTTGCAATTAAGTTGATTTTCGAGCTTCATTCTTGAAGTTTGAAATGCATCAATTGCTTCATCTTTACTTAATAAATAAAGATAACAATATCTTGTGCAATCGTCAATAAAAGTAATAAAATACTTTTTACCACCTCTAGTTTGTACAAACTTTAAATCACAAACATCAGTGTGAATTAATTCTAGAGGTTTTGAGCTTCTTTCAACGGATTTGAAAGGCAACTTGGTCATTTTTGCTTCAACACAGATTTCACATTTATCTTGTGTTTTAGATACTTCTATTTTTAACAAGTTCGTGTTAGCGAAGTTTCTTTATAGCATTAACATTAACATGACCAAGTCTACAATGCCATAAATCGTAACACTCAATCAAGTAGCGGTAGAAGCATTCTCATTAATTTTGCAAGCTGCTTTAGAAGGCTTACAAGCTTTAACACGAGTTTGAAAAGATCTTTGAGACATAACCCTTGCCGAGAGTCTTTCCAAACTTTCTAACTATTACATATTCTCCACGAAAATCTATATCAAATTTGGCTCTAGTCAACTTCGACGCCAGAGATGAGATTCTTGCGGATCGAAGGAGCATCAAAGACATCCTTGAGTTATTTCCACACCGAGGTAAGTTGAAGTACAACGGTACCAACTCCAAGCACCTTGGAAGTATGATCACTGCCTCGGTCACGACCCTGTCTTCAACCTCTTTGTAGGTGTAGAACAAGTCTCGATGGACACAAATGTGAACAGAGCTTTGTGTCAAGAAACCAAGAAGGGGTAGGATTTGTGACTTGGTTTACCTCGATTATCATGGCAACAAAGTCATCTTTATCCCAAGTGTCAAGTCCTTCTCAACATTGTTGACGCTGCCTTTGCCTTTGTCTTTCTCTTAGGCTTTGCGGTCTTTAGCCATGTGCCCAGCTTATCACAGGTTGTAGCACGCCGGAAAACTGGGTTTTGCGCTACTTCTTTGCCTTTGTTCATCGGACGAGGGCGCCTTGAAGGTCCTCCTCACCGAGTTGCCTTAGCCTCCATCGGACTTTTAGCCTTCAACTCTCGCTCCTTAACTTGAGCTTCAACTTGGAGTCGAGCAACCATGCTTTCATGGTCATCTCCTTTCGCTTGTGCTTAAGGTAAGATCCGAACCCTTTCCATCCTTCTCGCAATTTATCAATTAAAATTGCAATGGAATATTGTTCAGCAGAGGCATACCTTGGCGTGAACATCGTGCAACGAGCTTGAAACTCGTGTACTTGAGGCATGATCGGTTTGAATCCACAATCTTGAACTCGGTGAGCACGGTAACCACGAACTTCTTCGTGCTAGCCTCCTCAACCGGATACTTTGGTTAAGTGCCTCCCATAACTCTTTGGCGGTATCCTTGACCGCAAATACATTAAATAGGCTATTATCAAGCCCATTTAACACCATATTCGGACACGAGATAGTCGGAATGATACCAAGTGTCGTATTTCATACGCACTTACGTCCGCTTCTTCCTCGGAAGGAATAGCGCTGCCTTCTTCGCAGAAGCTAGCAAGCCCCATTGTGGTGATGTAAAACATCATCTTATGCGCCCGTTTGAAGTCGACGCCGGTGAAAATTGGCGGTTGTTGAGCCACGGAATGCGGGGTTGACCTTTGAGCCATGGTGGAACTACTCTTGGCTCCAACGGATTGAGTGGTGGCGAGGCGCCGTTCGATTGGTCGACATCTTCAATTTGCACGATCGTGTAACTTGAGCGAGAGAGTTGGGCGAATTTCTCGTCTTGCGATTGTAGTTGAATATTGGTTACAATATCGCAAAATTACAATGAAATGATTAATAATAACTATTACAAATGAGATGTCAAGATAACAAGAACTTATCGATAAAGTCGCCGAAGTTGAACTTCGCATCGCAAGGCGAAGAAACGCCGGTAGTGCTCACGATTGGCGGCTCGTCCCAAAGGTAAGCGACTTTCGTCTCATTGTAGTAGCACCACAAACAAGTCGAGCCCCGCGAACGGACGGAAACGAGAACCGAACTCGAAGACTAAGAACTATGAGCTAAGAATGCAAGTAGAATGCTTTGCTTTTGCTAGAGAGAATAGAATGTTTTTGCTTATGCTTCTAACTACAGAATGATGCACTATATATAGCACTCAAGAGGGATGTTCTAAGGTCACAATTGATGACAAACATCAATATTCCATTAACTCTTAACATCAAGAGTTGAAATGAAAGGCCAAAGGCCATGAACCTCATTACTAGCAATTCCCACTCACAACCCATTAACTTCCAACATTTTATTTTACTATCAAACTTATATAGCTGAATCCGTACACAGTTTAATTGGTGTTGAGATGGATTCTAATGATAATATCTATGATCCAACTCAAATTAATGAGTTGCTATATTCCAAATCTACGTCACCACTAATAATTTATGGAGTGTACATGGAGTCCATATATTATATACATTTCTAAATTCACAAACTTCAATTTGATTTTGATTTTCAATATATTTTATAAATTTTTGTAACAATAATACAAATTTTCAATTGGTTTCCGACGACCCAAAAAATGATATGGCGTGAATTTTTGCATATTGATAGAAATCTTATGTATACTCGTCACATATCACTCAAAAAACTACGTCTTCGAAATAACATTGTTGAAATGTATGATTAATCTTTGCTAAGAATTGAAAATTTATGTTGCGTAAGTCAAAGCTTCTATCTTTTAGTAATTTTACCTATTATATAATGATATGGAAGTTTTTGGGTGCATCAAATCTTTAAAACAATATTTATTGGTCCATATGTTATGTGTTGGACCAGAGCTGGTGCCCAAATTGGGTTTCTTAAGCCATCGCATTCTAATTATTTATTCGCAATATATTTACTTAGTAAGAACAACTATATATATTTCTGGCAAAGAAAATGACACCCTCAAAATATCATTACCAAATTGCCGACCATTATTTATAGAGTGATAAACGAAATAAGTAAGTTGTAACCTCAACCAAAATCTATGTAGGAAGTGTTTTATCGTTAAAACTAAATTCTCGGAAATATTCTTTTATACTATGTTTTTTCTTCTCGTCATGGTGCAAGAGTAGATTCTGACTTATATGGTTATTTTTAGGGGCATACGTTGCAATTTTCAGTGAGGTTGTTAAGAAATCTACACAATTAAATAAATAAATTAAGATAAATAAATAGTGAAATAAGGGCAAAATTTACTGATGTTGGAAAAATTTCTAAGTTATTGGGAACAATTCTATCTTACTTGTGTGTTTGATTAGATCCTCAAACCTCTTATGACCGCCTTGTTGATTTAACTAATGCTATCTTGACTTGTTTTGAAGTTAGACGCGTTTTTGTTCTGAGTTTCGCAATAAAATTACCAGGACATGCCCAATACTGAAGGAGTTCAAGCAGTACTGAAGCCAGCCATACTGATAGGAGTATTAGTATCATCACATCTGATAGAAGCTCAGCTGAAGGATTGCGTATTGGCGAAGACTAATGGACCCATGATGTCGAAGAGTCAAGTATAGCGATGCTAATGAATAAAGTTATTGGAGCTAGAGTAAAGTCGAAGACTGAAGACTAGCGTCGTAAGACTAAGACTCAAGATCGAAGTCTAAAACTATGCGCTGAAAAAGATGAATGAGTCATGATATGACTAAGTGTCATATCGGTGACCGACTATCCCTCGAAATTCAAAGTTACGTGTGAGTCAAAGCTACTTATCAGAGTCAAAGCCGACTATAGAGTCAAACCGAGATCCTAGAGTCAAAACTGTCTATCGATAGTCAAAGCTGGTGACAAGTAGTCAATCCTGGCTATAGTCAAAGCTGGCTGATGAAAGGTCAAAACTGACTATATATCTACGTCTAGTTGTATGCATCATACTGACTCATGTGTCCGAAGCTGACAAAAGACGGGAATCCAGTCTATTGATAAACATCGGAGCAGTCTCGACTGGCCTAACCTGAAGTCAAATATGGTAAAAACATACAGTTAACTCAACTGAAGAAATATGAAAGAAATTAAGCCTTCATTGTTTACTCGTCACGTATCTTAGTGTATCTGCAAAAGATCTTGTTACGTCATAAGACATTTTCAGAGTTGCAGAGCTACAATGTACGATGATGCACTGACAGCACGTACGAGGATTCTCAACGAGAAAAATTCAAACGACAAATAGAAGGATCTGATTGGTGCTCATTCTAATTACACTATTCATCATCCTCTCTATAAATATGCGTAGAATCCAACCTTTAAAGGTACCCGAAATGCTGCACAAACGAATACTCAAAGCAATCAAAGCTCAAAGCCTATGTAATTTCAAACAACGATTCGAAGAATGAAGTCTATAGTGCTATCAGTAAACCTTCAGAGCTCACACATATGTATCAACTCAAGGTTTCAGTATAACTGCTGCATTTTATTGTGATGGACACTAACTATAATAGGTGTGACATTATATATGATGGGTACTTAGTCATGATTGCTGAAAGAGCAGACTTGAGTTATTCTTCAAGATTTCAAGCAAATCGTCCAAACCGACAATAAAAACAAAATGCTTGATGTTCGGAGAGATCAACAACTATGAAGAAAATGCGTGGTGGGAATCGATAATGACCTCGACAAACCGAGGTAACTTCCGCTCTCTACTAAAAATATCTCCCATACAATTGTACTATCTTAGCAGTGTCCAACTTCAAGATACCTCGATTGAAGTGGGACGAGATGGAGCAAATCATGGTCGACTATATGACAATCATGAAGATGTACGAAGGAGCCATGACTAAAATTACGAGTCGACTAAAAGCTTTAGCCATCGAGAAAAGTGAGCAGTCACTAGCCCCTTCGAAGCGGAGATGAAGCTCATCAGAGAGGCGGTTAAACAGAACATCTTGATAAAACCCGGCATGATTAAGGAACCAAGGTCGGCGGTCTTAGCAAGGAAAAGAAATAGTTCATTTCGAATCGAACCAATTGAGACCAGTCTGAAGTTCAACACGCTTCAGTAGAGTGAGACTTCATTCCAACAAAGATCAACACTACGAAGCAGAGCCACGTAGAAGTTGGAATCCATCTAATCGGTTTAGAAGTGTCATTGGTCGAACCGGATTAGGGTATGATCATAGTTCAGATGTGAATGATGCATCCACTAGTGGCACCAAGACTGTGTTCGTGAAGTCGAGTGAGAAACTCAAAGCTTCAGTGACTGAACGGAAGGATACAAGGCAAGTTGTGTCTAAACCAGGACCTAAGTATAAATTACTTAGAAGACCTGATCCTATCAGGCAGCCCCATGTTACACAGTTGAGGCACTGTCAATGCAAGCCTACTCAGGAGGAAGCTTGTGCTGAAAGCACCTTCTACTAGGAAGTATGCCCCAACATATGTTCCAGTCTATCATAGATATCATTCTCACAGTAAAGCTTCATTTACACCTCCGCAACACACTCATGCACCTCGACAACATATGTACAAACCCAAACCCCCTGCACAATCAACAGAGAAGTCCAAGGCCTAGCAGAAGAATTCGAGGACAGTTTATATCAATTTTCGTGGAAGCAGACAGTCCGACTACGGTGTCGTAATTATCGTGCGGATCGGGTTCCCAAAAACCACTAATATGCAAGGACCCACTTCATACTAGGTACCTAAAATATGATTTTTACAGGTCATGTTGATCAGTCAGAAGAAGAAAAATGACCTTCTAGCCAGAAGCACATATGGTACTTAGACGATCATGAACATGTCTTCCACATGACACATCTCATGGATAGCCTTGATCAGTTAGGAAGACATATCAACGACGAAACTAAGGTCGGTATCATTTTCAATACAATGCCCAAGTCTTTCAAAAACTTTCGCATGAATGTGATGAGCAAGATTGAGTATACACTCAATCAGTTGCTCAACGATCCCATGGCAGCGGAATGAGTCATGGGCAAATGAGCACATGCCCTAGCTAGCACTTTCGCGTGAATGAGATCATGAGCAAGACTGAGTATACACTCAATTATAGTCATTCTTCTATATTCGTTAGGAAAAAAACAATTTAAAAAAAACAATTATAATCATAAAATAATAAGATTATTGTGAATTAAAATAATGGATTGTTTCACCTTTTGTTTCTTTCTTATTTTATTTTTCGTTTGTGCTTTCTTTTTTTGTTTTAGAGTTTCTACTTTCTTATTTCCATTTAATCTAATATCTTATAATATAATGTACTATAATATAATTTTAAGAAATAATGGATCGATGTGACCAACATGTGAAATTATTCTCACAATTATGATCATGCTTCTATAGTTTCTAATTTTTTATTCCAGTTTCACTAATTTCTCTAAACACAAAAGGAAATAACAACAAAAAAATAAAATAAAATAAAATAAAAGGACTATAGAAATATAATCTAGTCATTTGTCATCTTATCTAGTAGTAGCATCTACAACATGGCATTTACACAATTAGTCTTATATCTAAAAATAACAAGCATCCAAATAAATTAGTTAAAATGATATATTTTTAGTAAATATAAAGAAATGGGTATAATAAAGAGAAATTTAACGTTGAATTAAGAAAATAGAAAATGACTATAATTATGAGAATAAATTTCATATGTTGACCACATAAATCTATTATTTCATTAGGATTATATTATAGTACATTATATTATAAGATACTAGATAAAATAGAAATGAAAAGTAGAAACCAAAACACAAGATAAATTATTTAGGAGACAAAACGAAACATGTTTGACAAGGATCCTAGTCAGATTTTAGGTGTTACAAATTCCTTCACTAAGTTCACTCATAAAACATGTTTATCATGTTGTAGCTTCATTCATTTGACATCATAGCTCAAGAAACATGTTTGACAAGGGATCCTAGTCAGATTTTCGATGCCATAATTTTTCTTTATGTGAAAATAGAAATATGATTGGATATAGCTATAGAACGGGTGTCCTCAAGGAATATATTTAAATGTATATGAATTTCATATAGTGGTCCTTGAAAGATAGAAAATGTGACCTTTGTCATAAAAGTGGCTGGTTGTACAGGACCATCTCAACATTTGTTCACACACAATTAATTTGAATGAAGATACCTTATCTTCTTCACCATGAAAGTGACTAACTTGATCTGTGCCATCTTCTTATCTTTTATTTTACATGCATCACTAAACCCAATCATATATGCATTAATTAGGCTTAATAGTATACCTTTCACTAGGTACTAATTTCTTTTCCTTCATATAATTAATTTGTATAAATAGGTTTTTCTACATCGACGCAAAAGGTGAAACCCTTTTTTATGATCCAAGTTGCCAGCCCAAGTCGATGGGTTTCATTCGAGTAAAGTGAGGCATCGAAGTTTTATTTCGACGTAACAGTATAGCAAACGAGATTAATCACAAAATAACGAAAATGGTAAATCCTTGTTCCAAAAGGGAAAGCTCTTCCCCACGAGCTCCCACACCCCAGTCCTATGAGAATATGAAAGAGTAAATCATGGTGATTCAACGGTTAAGAAGCTAAGAGGACTTTATTTAGTGCCTACAAAGAGCCACTCTAAAGAAGGTGAAACTCCCATACTGCGGCTGCTAGAATCGATCATTGGTCGTTGTTCCAAATCTGCTTAGCTGTTAATCAACTAAGTTAAACTCGTGGGGGCAACAATGATAAAAACCTTATTTTATAAATCGTAAAAATGGCCTAGATACGATCGGACCATCTAAAACATTTTTTGAAATAGAAAATTCGTGATGAGATTGCAAGCTCAAGATGCAATTAATCATTTAGGTGGACACCACACCAAATTTGGACGATGTGAGCTAGAGCTAGGGAACTTGAGATTCGGTGTACCAAATTTGGTGTTCCACTTTTTCTTCTTCTTTAATTTCAATTTTATATGATTTAGTTTAATTTTAAAATTATTAACTAGGATTTATTCCATCAAATTAGGATATATAATTCTTTTTTATTATTCAATTTCACATTTATTAATTGGGTAATTATTCATTATAAGGGTTGAAAACCGCTATTCAATTTGTTAACTTCATATTCTTTGAAATAAAAGTAAAGTATATATCATTCATAATATTATAATAAATTTTACTTTTATAAAAATATTACTATTAGAATAATAGATATAATAGTGAGACGCGGTGAAGTACACAAAATTATGGGACATTGTATCCCATCCATTCTAGGGAGGCACAAATTAGGTCGATTTATTTCTTTCCATTTTTATAGTAAATGGTTATTATTTTCTTTATGACTTCATCATTTGCCACTTTTAGTAACTCTTAACATCTCACATAAGTGTGCATTACATGCTACCCTATAGGTAATGGTTAGTGTAGAAGGTATCTATTACAATTGAAGAGGGCTCAACAACCTCATAAGAACAAAGAAGGCGAAAGAGTTTGGTTGGAGCTTGTGGGTGTTAGCTGATAGGATACGGCCCAACTACTAGGCCCAAGCATCAGGCCCAATATAAATGGGCCCCGACATTAAGCTCGCCCATGTGAGTTCGCCCAAGAAGACTCATCGATCAACTACAACTCTAATCGCAATTGGAGACGAGAAGATTCGCATGCATATCTAAAGAATCCTTATGAGAGAAGACTTGAATCAGTCGAGTCGAACTCAACTTGGAATCAGAGTCAGAGTCGAACTCAACTTGGAATCAGAATCAGAGTCGAACTCAACTTGGTATCAGAGTCAGAGTCGAACTCAACTTGGAATCAGAGTTAGAGTCGAACTCAACTTGGTATCAGAGTCAGAGTCGAACTCAACTTCATGAATATGTATAAATAGAGGCTAGATTAGAGAAGAGAGGGAGAGCGACAATCATCTACTCTTAGATCGATCACTTGATCTACACTTCTTGTAATCGCTTCTACACATTCAATACAAGAATACTCTCTCCCGTGGACGAGATCTTATTCATAGATCGAACCATGTAAATCCTTGGTGTTCTTGCGCATTTATTTCCTTACGAAAATAAGATCGATCATCGGGCGCCGTCGTGGAACGAACAAGAAAGCTTCGTTTCTCTACAACCTAATGGCAAGAACTCGTAAACGCTAGCGCCGTCGGCGATGCGGGTAACAACCGCGTTGAGGACGACCAAGTGGTCACACTGCGTGGAAAGCGATTGCAATGCCACCGCGGACACACTCGATGGCTACATGGAGAACATTCCCATACACCCTCGTGATCGCCGCCCGACGAAGAGGAAAATGCCGACCTCATCGTGAACATGCGGTTCACCGATCTCGTGAGGACCTCGGGCGAATCGCGCCCGAACCTGGCATGTAACTCATCAGAGGAGGTATTTTACATTGCTTTGATTTCAGATCGGCATCATGTTAACCCTCCTTTATTTTTTTTCCGAAGTACGATGTCATTTACTTTATCAATAAAACATTTGTTTTACTAACAAGTACATCACTTCGTCACATCTTATATCTATGTGAACATCCATTCGGATACACCGCAAATTACCTTCAAAAGGGACGCCCTTGCGAAGAGAGCATACAGATTACTCATTCATTTGAAACATCTACATGCCAGCGACATCCAAATCGGATCTCGTACACGCAAGGCATACAGACTACTCATTAAATTGAACGTCTACATGCTCGCATACAGGTTACTCATTAATTTGAAACACCTACATGCCAACGACGTCCAGATCGGATCCCGTGCACGCAAGGCATACTGTGTTACTCATTCATTTGAAACACCTACATGCCAACGGGCCCGTGTCGATCTCGTACAAATTACACCCCTTTATTTGGGAAAATATACACTTCGGAACGAGTCTAAATACATTTACGACCAAAACGAAGTCCTAAGATATGTTAGTACCTCTCAAGGGGGAAAATATACACTTGAAGCAGTCTAAATACATTTACGACCAAAACGAAGTCCTAAGCTATGTTAGTACCTCTCAAGGGAAAATATACACTTGAACGAGTCTAAATACATTTACGACCAAAACGAAGTCCTAAGCTATGTTAGTACCTCTTAAGGGGAAAAATACACTTGAACGAGTCTAAATACATTTACGACCAAAACGAAGTCCTAAGCTATGTTAGTACCTCTCGGGGAAAATATACACTTGAACGAGTCTAAATACATTTACGACCAAAACGAAGTCCTAAGCTATATACAAACTCATTCGGCTTCCGAGTCTGCCTCACTGAGTCTCACCGGCTACACCACCGCACAAAATCTCCGGTCGGCGATAAACACCGAACGAACTCGGTACCTTCGACCCGATCACGAGGTCGGCGTTGCCACGACCTACTGTGGGCTCCTTCAAGAAGTGCCGGATGCTCCGACCGGAAAGGGCACTCGGGCCGAGGTCGAACCCCCGCCTGGGTTCGCTGCTCGTCCGCCCCACCACCACCGCCGAGCTGGTGCCCTTCCCTGATGATCGGCACTCGCGGGCGAGGCCGAACTCTGAATCGAGATCCGCCGGCTGCAGAGCCGCAACCTCGCCTCGAACTCGACGTGCTCGGCTCGGACCTCGGTGTCCTCAACCGATCCTCGATTTTGCAGACCGTCCTCGGTCTCTCGACCGTCCTCGGCCTCTCAGTGCCACCTCGGCCTCTGTGCCACCTCGGCCGCCGCCATGACAGACCGTCCTCGGTCTCCCGTGCCACACTGCCGCCGCCACTGCACTGTCCCGGTCTCCGGACCGCCCTCGGTCTCCGTGCCACCGCCGCCACCAAAGACCGCCTCTGCCTCCCGGACCGTCCTCGGCCTCCCGTGCCACTCGACCGCCGCCATGCACCGTCCTCGGTGCTCTCGACCGCCTCGGTCCTCCAACGGCCGACCACGCCGCCGCCGCCGCCGTCTCGCCCGCCTGGGCCTTCCGCAGATCGACCTCGCTTAACCGACGCTGGCCTTCGCCGCCGCCGAGCCCCGCCTCCTTCTTCGCCGCATCCCGAGCCTTCACCGGCCTCGACCTCGACACGGTTACATATTCGACTTCCGGTGAAGCAGCGGTACAACTTTGCACAACGCCGGAAGGTGAAGCGGCGGCGACAACTTTAGCACAACACCGGAAAGGTGAAGCGGCGGCGACAACTTGGCACAACGCCGGAAAGGTGAAGCGGCGACATACGACATCGGCGAACACCTCGGCAAGGTGAAGTTAAGCGACATCGACTTGGCATAACGCCCCGGTAGGTAGGATGAAGCGACACACGACTTGACATAACGCGCCGGCGGCGAAGTTGTTACATACGACTTGCATAACGCCCGGCAAAGGGTGAAGCAGCGACATACGACTTGCATAACGCCTCGGCGGGCGGCCAGCGACATACAACCGCACAACACCGACAAGGCAAAGCTGCGACATACGACTGACATAACGCGCTCGGCAGGTGAAGCGGCGACATTCAACTCCCAGATCAGACGGCCCACCGCCAGACTCATTTAATTCCCGGTGAGGCGACGCCAACCACCGCCTCCATCACGACCTCACTTCTACGCCTTTTTTTTGGGGGATATGATAGGATACGCCCAACTACTAGGCCCAAGCATCGTGCCCAATATAAATGGGCCCGACATTAAGCTCGCCCATGTGAGTTCGCCCAAGAAGACTCTCGATCAACTACAACTCTAATCGCAATTGGAGACGAGAAGATTCGCATGCATATCTAAAAGAATCCTTATGAGAAGACTTGAATCGCAGTCGAGTCGAACTCAACTTGGAATCGAGTCGAGTCGAACTCAACTTGGAATCGTAATCGAGTCGAACTCAACTTGGTATCGTAGTCGAGTCGAACTCAACTTGAATCGAGTCGAGTCGAACTCAACTTGGTATCGTAGTCGAGTCGAACTCAACTTCATGAATATGTATAAACAGAGGCTAGATTAGAAAAGAGAGGGAGAGCGACAATCATCTACTCTTAGATCGATCACTGATCTACACTTCTTGTAATCACTTCTTACACATTCAATACAAGAATACTCTCTCTCCCGTGGACGAGATCTTATTCATAGATCGAACCACGAAATCCTGGTGTTCTCAAGATTTATTTCCCTTACGAAAATAAGATCGATCATTAGCCAAATAGACTCTAACGCTCAATTTAATCGAATTGTCATTGAATAATACATAGAAATAAGGCAATAACAAATTGACAGTAGAGGACGAACAAAATTGATGATTTTAACATTATGGTTATGGTGATCGACTAGCGATTTGCGATGGAGAATTCCATCTCCAAATCATAAAATCCATCCAGAAACATTAATTGCGACGGATTTATGATGTAATAAGTCGACTTCAACATTGATTCCATCAATTTCACATATTACATGTTTTGAAGACGATGAATGTGACCATCTATTTGTGATGCATTAAGTCACAAATAGATGGTCACATTTCATCGCCTTCAAACATGCAATATGTGAAATTGATAGAATCAATGTTAGAGATAAATAGAGATGATGCATCATCGACTAAGAGGCGTTTGACTAAGCTTATTTTAAAGAGCTTATAAGCTCCAAGAGCTTATAAGATGTTTGAAGAACTTATAAGACATAATGTTCAAGAGCTTATAAGTTGTCAAAGTGTTTAGATAATTGAGTTTATAATGTTTCAAGAGCTTATAAAACCAAAATCGAAAATCGATTTTAATTGAAAATTTGAACCGAACGAAAATCGATTTTCAAAACCGAACCGAACCGATCGGTTCGGTTGGTTTTTTCGGTTCGGTTCGCACACCCCCTCGTTGCCTTCTCCCGGTCTTTTCTTTTGATCTTCTTTGATTCGCTATTTTTTCAAGATTTTAAAACCAATTAGGGATTTTCACCGTCTCAAGAATATTGGGTGATTATAAATCGAGCCCTACTGGACCAATATGATGTGGACTTAGCGTTTATATGGGCCCAATAATGCGTACATTTAGGTTTTATCGATTAGTTTGTCTGATTTTGCTAACTTACCATTCCCTCCCATTGAATTTAGTCTATATTTCTTTTTAGTTGTCCTATCGAACTTGACTCATTTTCTTTTAAGAATAATTATCTCTTCAAAAAGGTATGGTCCATACATATTTTTTATTACTTTAATCACTTTATACCATTTCTCTCATATCTTTTATCACTTTATACTCTTATCCTAAATAACCATGCCAAATAAAAATGAGTCATGTTCGACGGGATGAAGGGAGTATTATTTAGATGGATTTTGTTCACTATAGGCAGTATCCCTGTTTTAAGAAAAATATGCAAATGAATGTAAGAAAAGTGATAATTATGTATAATCGGTTTACAAACATGAAGTTATATGTTGTTTTCTGTCTGCAAACACAGAACCTCCATAGCTCTATATATCTACAAATACTGTAGATTGACAATGTACCAACAAACAGAAAACAAAACAGTTGAATTGCCATCTTTTGCACCTATATATTTTATGCATGGTATGTAGCAATGGCTTACAATTTTGAAAATTAGGACAGTAATAACATCAAACCTTGTGATAATTGACAAAGCAACATATAACTAGATCCTAACAGTAATACATATGTGACTATGTTATAAAAAGTTAGTGGATTTTGGTTAGTTGCAAATATTCTTGATACATCTCCACAAAAGAGGCCAAACTAAGAGGGGCTACCAAAATTCCACTCATCCAAAAGATTAAGAGATAGATGCATGCATGTAGCTAAGATCGATGAATAGATACTACAATATGATACATTCAATGAAAATAAACACAAACATACGACAAAAAGTCATACATATACATATATAGTACTATATTCGTACAGAAAAACCCTAGTCAATCTTCACCATGTGCAGACATTTATTATTTTTCAGCATATAATAAAAATAGAATATGATTTTTGTTCATTTATGAACTGGTAGACCCTAAACAATCATATATATAGGTAAAAAATATTTGAGAATTTTGAATTTCACTCTCCTTGAGCATCGTTTGGTGGCTGCTGCTGCTGCTGGCAGCTTTGCTGTTGTCTGTACATTTTGTTCAAGATTTCCATGTTCATAGACTGCTGCAACACAACACAAAATTTAATTAAATGAAACAGATGTTCAAACTTGGGTGGTTGGAATTTTTATATCATAAGTTGGAGAAATTCAACAGTATTAAATGCTTAGCCCACACGAGTCAATGTGTACTACTAAAGGAAATTTATAGATGCCTGAGTCTACACAATCATTGGATTATAGGCTATATGCCCATCTCATTCACCACATGTCACATTAAGTTAGAAATGAATTATACGAGTTTATTTCATTTTATTTTTTACAGAAACCATACATAGTCTTCTTAAAAAAAAATAACAATATATTTCGTCTCCCATTCTAATATTATCAATACAAGTCATGAGTATATGATATTCAAATAAATTCACTGAACTTATTAGCCTTTACCATAAAATGAATAACCAATAAATTTGTATTTCAAGCGAATGATGGCATTACATTAAGGCATAAACTCGAGTGCATCCAAATGTATAATGCATCCATTTTAATCAAAATTAAATTAGGGTTCATCAATCTTAAATAGGATTTATTAATCCTTAATTAGAATTTAATTAATTAGATTGGAGACCATGTATTTGAATATATCGGAGTGTGTCTCTCTAGTAAGACAAGAAATTAAGGCGACATTATGAGCATCGATCATAGATACGTACTTGAGCAAGAAATGTGTTGTAGGCGTCGTTGAAATTAGGCATGGAGGCACTAACGGCGGCCACATGATCAACATTGGATTTCAACGGCGTCGGAGGAGGAACCGCCGAAGGCATGGTGAAGGGCGGAGGCGATACAAATTGCACGGAGGCGGCAAGAGGTGCAGCCGCGTGCATGAGGGGAGGGAACGAAGGGGTCATATTCCGAGTGACATTATTGACATCGAGCATTCCCATTCCCATCATTCCTATATTCATTCCCATTCCTATTCCATGCGCTAGCAACGACATCTGAAGTTGTTGCTGCATTCCTAAAGGCATCATCATTTGGGGCATATTTCTTGCATTGCTCATCATGTTAACTTGTGCTTGTAGTTGCTTTAGGTATTCAATCACCTCATCCAGCATCGATGCTTTATCGGTCTATATGCACGTAAATAGACATGATCAAGATTAATATACATGCAATTTATTTAAAAGTTAAAAAAAAGTTGGGTTATTAGCTCATAAATACACCAACTTTGGATTCATTTTGGTTTTTCCCACGAACTTTAAAAATTATCACAAAATACACAAACTTAATCACTTTAGTGATTTTACCAAGATTTAAAATTCAAGCCAAATTTAATCCGACTTGACATCTCAGAAATTTACCATAAACAAAACGATAAGTGATATAAACGACATCGTAGAGAGATGATATCGATTGTTTTGATTCCAACTAGAACCAGACGATGAAACAAACGAGAAGACGTGATTTTTGTAATGAGTGTTGACACGATGAATCCTAGAAATAGAAAATCTGATTTATTTTGATGAAACAACGATGTTTTATGTTCTCTCTCTACGATGTTGTTTATATCACTAACCATTTGTCCATAGTAAATTTTCGAGATGTCAAGTCAGATCTAATTTGACCTGAATTTGAAATCGTGGTAAAATCACAAAGTGATTAAGTTTATATATGTATTTTGTGATAATTTTCAAAGTTCGTGGGAAAAACCAAAATGAGCTCAAAGTTGGTGTTTTTATACGCCAATAACCCTTAAAAGTTTGTACATCTTAAATTAGGACCGTATTGTAGAAATATTTATATTGGCAATAATTAAATACGCACCTTGCTCGCATTGGGCACCAACTTTTGGAGAGCCTTCATCTTCTCGTTGATTCTGTCTCTACGTCTCTGGAACAAGAAATTCATGTTACATATCTACAAGCTATAAGAAAAAGTGAAATAGTAAAGTTAAAACATGATTTTTCGGTTTTGCTCATTTTGAAATAATTACATCTAAAGTCTAATATATAATTAACACAACAAGAAAGAAGCACAAATCACACATTCACACTTAATATTCTTCATCGTGTAGACTCTTTAAAACATATTCCACATTTTATGAGTTCCCTAAAAAAAATGGTAATTTTAATTATTCTTATAAAGTTTCAAAATATAATGTTATGATTTCATTAAGGAGATCATAACTTTCAAATAAGATTTTATGTTCATGAATTCCTTTCTAAAAACAATTTATAACTGTCATGGATCTTTAAATTAATTAATGATTCTTAGCCAAACCTAGCTAGTCCTATTGGTCACATGAAACTAATGGTTGAAGATCACATGATTTTCCCTGTTGTAAAATATATATACTAGTATTTTATTTCATATTTTTCACATGACGATATGTATTAAGATTAATATATAATGCAATTTATAATTTGCAACATAATAAAACACATTTTATATTAGTCGTTGATTTATACCCGTTCGGAGAGATTATGTGTGGCTGCAGCACGACTTCGCCGTGCCGATGATTGAGAACGGCAGCTTTGCCCTTTTGTGGCGCCTTCTCCCTCTGGATTTTCCTGTTACATTTTCTTAATATTAATAATATTTCATATTTTTCCTACTAATATACTTCTAGATATATATAATATAATATAATCTACTACATCTGTCCCATTTAAAAATCTCACTTTCTTTTTTCGAAATATTCCATTACAAATGTCTCATTCCATTTTAGGAAATAATTATCTCTTCAAAAGTGTGTACTACCAACTTTTAACACTTTAACTACTTTATAACTTTCTCCTAAATACATGCTAGAAAAGAAACGGTATAACTTTGGGTGGGACGGATGGAGTAATATTTTAAGTTTGAAAAGAAGTTAGAAGATCTAATTATTTAAAATTCCATATATAAGGTAATTGCAGATTACATGTATTCATTTCTTCTTGATTTATATTTCTTATATGGACTTGAATAAAGTTAGATATTTATATTGCTTCGCACATACACATTCATGCCAAGTTTGAATGTTGGTGACAATTAATTGCTTATGTCTGCATTACTCTGACACTCTTTCCTGTCATCACTATCATATCATTGCTTGGATGCGTATGTCCTTGTCAATTCACTGGAGAAAATTAATTCAGCTCTTGAAATAAAATATTTAATTTAATTACAACAAAATTTTAAAACTTATGTATATGTATATTAGCAACTAACTAGTACCAAATTATCTCGATTAACTATTGTGCCGATTAAAATTCAAAAGAAATGCCATTTCTTATAATTAAGTTCCACATTAAAAGATACTTTTCATTGCTCATGCTATTACTTATACCGCAAAAATCGAGTATCCAATTAATGAATAACAAATAATTATGTCCAAATTATTTTCAGTGTATATTACTTTCTTGGTTATGTTCTATGAACAACATTAATCATGCATCCTACTTCATAAAATTAACATACAAACACATACATATATACATATAGAAGGTGAATGTGAGAACCATTTTATCGCAAGTTGATGATTCGTCGGGAAAGTTACTGAATCCAAAAAATTTCAAAAAAATAGAATTTTTGTCATTTATGAGATTCGAACCCGAGTGAAAAATATCAAATATTTAGATTCAATAACTTTCCCACCAAATACATCAACTTTCATAGATAATTCATTTTATTCATAACATAATTTTATGTTTCTTAATTCTCACATTAAAAATAGTTCTTACTATATATATATATATATGGAGAGAGTAATTATATCAAAAGACCTAGTTTAATTTATTTGAGATTTGGAAAAGCAATCCCGCCTATTAAAATGTGCCTACCTGAAAATCCAAAACCCTAAAATAAAAAAAGGGCAATCCAAAACCCTAATTAAGTATCACCTAAACCTTAAATCGTGAATCATTAGAATTATTCCATGCCATCGCGTGGACAGCCTAATTCCACGCTCATGTGACACTACCACACCATCGATTGCGCTACCGACAAAAATTGAGAAGAAGAATAAGAAAAAAGAAGAAAGAGATTATGAAGTGAATAAAATAGGTGATTAATTAATTACCGAGCAATCTTGATACAGAGAATTATCATCTGGATGAAACCTGGGAGTCTTCAAACTCCTGGGAGATTCGAAGGAATTCCACGTCATCATCGTCGTGTCCGTCTCCCTGCAGAAGGTGGCGCTGGCGCTCGCGCACGCGCTCTCCTCCACCGCAAAATTACCTCTCGGCTCAGATCTCACCCTTTTCCCGCTCTGCATTTGTGCCGCAGCCTGCATGGGTCGGCTGGAGCTCGACTTCCCATCCTGATCCCATTTTTCGATTGAATATTGTTGTTGTGGATAGGTTGTAGCTTGGTGGACGATGGATTCTAGGGTATGGTCTTCCGGCCCGCCCCATGATTTTGTTGGATTTAACTCAAGTCCATGCAGGCCGAGCTGCCCGTTTTCCCATGTTAGTTCCATGATGTCTCTGTTACACCTATTTTTTTTAAATTAAAGTAAACATGAAAATCTGAGGGGATATTTGAGTGGATGGTTGCATTCATGGAATTAAAGAAATTTTAGTCTAATATGGACAAAACTCAATACTGGAAAACCTTAAACATTAAAAAAAAGGAAATAATGAGAAAATAAACCTGGAAATGGAACTCATGATGAAATATCATATAGATTCTTGTCAACAAACAGTGGCAGATAGGGTTCTATATATATATATTGTAGAGAGAGGGGGAGAAGAAGAAAGGTAGAATATTGGGGAATTAGGATAAGAGAGCATCTCAGTGTAAGGGAAATTCATACATGGGGACAAGACAAGTAGGATTTAGCACGTGAGAGGATCTGTTCCTCTCTGCTCCTTCTACCTCTATCACTTTCTTTTCTTCACTTGCCTGCTTCTGATTCCACCTTTTGCCTACTCATCATCTCTGTCTCTCTCCATATGAATTGGAGCTTGTAAATTAATTAATATTTATCTACTGAAAACACACTCATATATATATTTATATGTATACTATAGTGTTTCTGAATTTATTGATTGGTCCCTAGCTATAGATATGTCAACTTCAAAATGAGAGATTTTAAAGAAACAAGACATGTGGTAGTAAGAGAAAGCTGAAGAGGGATCAGGATAAGTTTTTGGAAGTGTCAGTCACTACCTCTCTCACTACACTTCCTCTAGTTTAGACTCACCAAATCTTTGATTTATAGGTATGTTGTCAACAAGTTTTGAAAGTACTAATATGTACTAATGAAACTTTATCTTCTTATGTTTACATGTTTATGTGAATTAGTCTAGCTATCTATCTGCTCTTGTTAGGAATTAAGAAAATGAATTTTCACGAGTTTAGCTCAATTGATTAAGAGTTAGTAGATTTGAGAATAATGATTAAGTGTTGAGTCCTAGAAGCTGCAGTGTGAGAGTTTCATTCTTTAGAATAACTCTCTGTGAGCACTATGCGCAAGTCCTCTTAATTACTTAATTGTTGAATTGTCATGATTTAATCTATTCATATTCTTATAGAGCTAGGGCATGTAAGTGAGAAATTCCCCTTTTGAGAGCAAGGAATTAAGAAAATGAGGGGAATTAATACTACGTCGATATATATGTATACAATTATGCCTTTTATGACTATATATGCTTCTTTATATATGTATGATAGTGATTCCTTTAATTTATGATAATACTTTTTATATATTATAATAATAATTTTTAATGATAATTATAGATTATAGAAAAATAGTGGTTTAAATGATTCCTAATTAATATATGTAGAAATTGTGGATAGCTCGTTTTTAATCTGTTTTAAGATGAAGTTTTGGCTGACGAAAATTAAAACAAATTATATGTTTGGAAATTACATTAATTTCGTGTAGATTATTTAAGTATAGGGATAACTATAGTTGATTTGTGCCTCCAATTTTGACGAGATTTTAAAATATTTTCAATTTTAATTAATACATTAAAATATCTTCAACTTTGACGATATTTTGAAAAATATTTTCAGTATCAGTTAATACATTAAACGTTCCCAACTTTGACGATAGTTTAAAAATTATCCCGGTTCAGAGTTTTTTAATTACAAAAATACTGAGTCATTTGAACTATAACCCACATGAGAATCCTACAAATTGGCTTAGCATTTCGTGTGGAAAACTCGAATCGAATATTTTATTAAAATATCGTCAAAGTTGAGGATGTTTAATGCATTAATTGAATTGAGGATATTTTTTAAAATCTCGTCAACGTTGGGGATATTTTTATATATTAACTAAAATTAAAAATATTTTCAATTTTAATTAATACATTAAAATATCCTCAACTTTGACGATATTTTGAAAAATATTTTCAGTATCAGTTAATAAAATAAACGTTCCCAACTTTGACGATATTTTAAAAATTATCCTGGTTCAGAGTTTTTTAATTACAAAAATACTGAGTCATTTGAACTATAACCCACATGAGAATCCTACAAATTGGCTTAGCATTTCGTGTCGGAAAACTCTGAATCAGAATATTTTTATTAAAATATCGTCAAAGTTGAGGACGTTTAATGCATTAATTGAAATTGAGGATATTTTTAAAAATCTCGTCAACGTTGGGGATATTTTAATATATTAACTAAAATTGAAAATATTTTTCAAAATCTTATTAGAATCAAAGACACAAACTGTAATTATCCTTTAAATATATTTATTTTCTAAAAATAATTTTTGGTGAATAAAAAATTAATGCATAAAGTTACACGTAGGAAATGAATAAGTGGTTTGAGTGTGAAGAGATACTTCAGATGAAAGGGTATATGTGTAATATAAAGGGTGTATGGTTGAGCTTATAAGCTCCCCAAAATAAATTATAATTTGTTTTTTTGTTTAAAAGTTGTTTTGAGACTTATTTCACCAAACACCCTCATAGTCGTTGATAATGAGATTGACTAAAAGATACAATCTATTGATCTAGATTCTTCCGAACCAAATGGTGCCACCTTTTCGCAGATGGACACCACAACTCTTCAAATATTATACATAGACCTCCCATTTTGTATTTCAATCATCCCAAAGGGTATATGTAAAAGATTGATAGTACGAGTGCCGCATTGTAAGTACCTATACATTAATTGGGGTATTTATGTGAAATCAATAAAAGAATATGATAAAAATGATATTTTCTCCTTAAACAAAAAACTCTTATACATCCATCTGCACCGTACAGACGGACAAAAATATCATTTCTTATTAAGAAAAGTATCATTTACATTAAAAAAATATCATTTATTTTTTTTACTCTATAATTTAGAAAATATAATTTATATTAAAAAAATATCATTTATATTAAAAAAATATCAAAGTCGGCATGTATGGACGTATGTATAGAAGATCACCTCTATTAAAATAGGATATAACATACAGAGAAAAATTGGGGTCTTTTAAATAAAAATTGTCATATTTATTGTTTTCGAATTACACAGCTCGCTCGACATTGTCCCTATCAAGTGTACAACATGTTGTTGGTACATTTCGATCAGTACTGAGCAGTGCTTAAGACCATTTTGTCCAAAAAAAGAAAATTAATTATTGTCATGTTTTTGGATTTATTATTTATATTATTTTTATAGTAATATAATGATGAGATCCATTTTTAGAGATGAATATAATGTTGTGTACTAAAACTAGTATTTCTCCCGTGACGTGTGCACGCGAAATATAATTACGGTAGTTGTAATATTAAAGTGTTGAATACGATCGTGTTTTTTATATTAAAAAAAAGAATAACATCTTAATCATGTAGATAAAGATTGACGAAATTTATTGAAGATATAGTAAATATTCTCTCTAAAATAAATATAGATACGAAATGACAATTTAAAATAATGTGAAGAACTGCATGAAAATGCAAATTGTAATGTAAGTGGAAATAATAATATTGTATTTGTTCAGGGCAAGATACGATGTAGGTCGAGTAAAAGAGTCAAATAGAAGTTTTAGATTGGATTAAAAGTGGCAACTGTCAAGGAAAATTTACAATTTACAATATAATAATTGAAACAGCTTGATCTTAAATTCATTATTTTAATTATATAGTTTTTTATTTGATCATGATTTGTACATAGTTGCTTTGCCATGGGTGCAAACGAAGATACTACTTGAAACATTAGGACAAAAGTTGAAGTGTTAGATATGATATTTCTTTTATACAGACAAAAGTTTGTAATTCAATCATATTAATTAGAGCAGCGACTGTATTTTAGCCCATAAAATACAGCTTTCATTCATATTGCTATCAAATTAATGAGATTACTTTGTCATATTGCAAAGTCTAATAGCAGTAGATCTATGACATCTGTGCAATATATAGCCTAACGTTTATATATAGACAGCAGTCATAGACTCTTATATATATATATATATATATATATATATATATATATAGGGGTTGGTTATGGTGAGAAGTTCCTTAATGCACGAAAATAGGAATAAGAAGACATCTTTCATATTTGTGAAGACAATCAAAATTACTATATTCACATATTAGTTTAGCACATATTTATCCATTCATAAAGATATACGCTAAATATATTAGTTTAGATATATTTCATTACAACAGAAGATGAATGATTCTAATCTTGACATTAACATGTGTAGCACACTTAAATACAAAAGCTCAAAGATACCGAAATTAAATCTCAACCATTGATATAGCAAATCAAAGGCTTAGATTCATTCATATTTCCTACCAAATTATCATTTCCTACCTGAACCATCTCTATATATATATATATATATACATATATATATAATATACATATAATTGATCGTTTCACATCGAATTTCAAATTACTAAAGATCTCTTGATACATCTTTGACATTTCTCGAAAATTAATAATTATTGAATTCAAGGATACATACGCATTAATTACAAGTTTCATATTTGCATGCTTTCATAAAAAGCACCAATCTCAATCAAATACCTAAATTATATGCTTACTTCAAAAAATAAATACTATCAACTATTGATAATATCAATTAAAAGTTTAAATTATTGAGATTATAACAAAATTATCCTGAACTATCGATAATATCAATCAAATACCCAAACTATTGATGTTGTAATAAAAATGGGGAACTTTATATATAGCCAAAGTAGATAGGGGGGAAAGTTTTATATCCACGTCCATAAAAACATGAGTTTTATAGTTATTATGGCTTAAAAAGACAAAAATGTCTCTAATGGCCCCACCACTTAAAGTTTCAAATTTTGGCTTATTAGGTTTTGAAGACTCTCTCTCTCTCTCTCTCTCTCTCTCTCTCTCTCTCTCTCTCACACACACACACACAATTGCAGCTTTTGACTGATTTTTTTGCAGCATTCAACTCGACAATTTAGACATCAAAATGAGTGATTCGGCTATGGATTCGGACCCACGGTACTCGTCGGACGCGGCGAAAGAAGCATCCTCGTCGGAGCACAACTTGCTGGGATGCACGTAACAAAGACGACCTTCTACGCCGGGCAGAGAATTTTGAACACCGCCACCTTTGATTACTAATGTGGGCATTAAAATGTGAATTGATGAGAATATACACTTTTTCATGTTGTACAAACTTTTTTCATGGAGTGCACTGAGCACAGTGTTCTTCAGAACATGGCACTATGCATTGAAGAACACTGTGTTCCATGCACTGAAGCATGGTGGTTTTGATGGTTTGATGTTAAATGTTGGTTCATTCGTTTTTTATTTGTACACGGTGCCCATTGTGTGCTTAAGGATACCACCATATACAAACCCGGTAGTGCACGGTTGTTCACAATTTACACGGTGTCTCCGTTTGTTGAAGAACTACTGTTGCGGTGTATTCTTTTGTGCATGTATACACCGTGGATGTGAAATTTAGTGCATTTAGGACAACATGCATGATTGTGTCTTCGGAGAACAACGTGTACGGTGCCACGCACTAATTATTTTTAGGGTTTTATTTACTCGAATAATTTTATAGTGTAAACAATATTAATTTACCTTAATCTTTTGAACTCTCGTTATCAGTGGTTTAGACCCTATAGGCAAGGCTATCCAGAACACACCAATCAATATATCTAAAATTAAGTACTGGGAGTAGGGGTGGGCATCGATCGGTCGGTTCGATCGCCTGACCGAAATTTTCAAAATCGAAAACCGAACCGAACAATTTTTTGAATCGAACCGAACAGATTTATAATTTGGACCGATAGAACACCGAACCGAAAAAATCGACCGAGATATAAATTATATATATATATATATATATTTAAATAAACATATTTTTATCCTAATTATTTAATTAAAATATTAATTAATTATTATATAAAATATATAAATATATAAAAATAATAGTTTCGGTTCGGTTATCGACCGAACCTAAAACGTAAAACCGAAAACCAAACCGAAAACTGACTTCCTTAAAAATCGAACCGAACCGACCGAAATCGATCGGTTCGGTCGGTTTTTTCGGTTCGGATTCGGTCCATGCACACCCCTAACTGAGAGAGGTTAAAGCATGTTTAGAGTGGCGTGACTGTATTAACATGTTCAGAGATGGTTGCTTTGGCCATCTACTCGTTCTTAGAATATGAGAGAACGTGAACAATATGCTACAACATCTCATAATGCTATAGATAGTTGATCGGAGTTTTCCTAAGTTCGAGAAGTGGTTCTACGTTTGTGGAACATATATGCGATTTTGGATAGTGGAGTTTGCTTTAGTGTTAGAATTGTCAGGTTGATGGGAGTAGAGTTTCTCTGAGAGATTGATGTATTTTCCATGTTGACCTGATCCCTGAACTCAGTAGTAGTTTCATCAAATACAACATGAGGTGTTACTTTCATAATGAAGGATTGCTTGTTAAAAACTCTGTAGGCTTTGTTGGATTCTTCAGCTGAAGAATAACAAAGGAAGATTTCTTGTTCAGCTTTCATGTCAAAAGTTTTTAACTACACTTTTTCATTGTTGTAGATGTAATACAAACAACAAAAATTACGAAAGTGAGAGATAGAGGGCTTCCTGTTATTCCACACTTCGTATGGTGTTTTCTCATGTCTCTGAGTCAGAAGTGATCTCTTTTGGGTGTAGCAAGTTGTGTTGATTGCTTCAATCTAGAATTTTGGAGGTAGCTTCATACTGGAAATCATTGTCCTTGCTGTTTCTTTCAGTATCCTACTTCTTCGTTCAACTACTCCATTTTGTCGAGGCATACGAGCATCATACGTTTGTGACTGATCTAATTGTGATGATGTTAGTCTGTTTCTCTGTGCTGAGTTTCTTCAGCAATGCAAACAGCTTCTCCAGTATTTCACTTTTCTTATACAAAAATACAACTAGGTAAATCTAGAATAATCATCAATAACTACGAAGGTGTGTTTTCTACTGTTATAACTGACTGGAGTTACTGGTCCAAAGAGGTCCATGTGCAATAATTGTAAAACTCAATCTGTTGAGTGGGTAGTTTTTCTCTTGAATGATGCTTTAGTCTGTTTACCCCTGTAGCATGTTTCACACATTTGGTCCTTACGAAATTCTGCATTTGGCAAGCCTTCGACCAACGAGTATTTTGCTAACTTGTTCATGGTTTTGAAGTTTAGGTGATTCAGCCTCATGTGCCGCAGACAGTTGATCTCCTAGGAGGTCTTTGACACCAGACATGTTTTATGAGTGCAGTCTTCCCATAATGTGACATATAAGTTCGTATGCCTTGTTTGTCTTAGTAAATACGATCTGTTTTGAGTTATTTTTAACTGTGAATTCATTATTTTGAATCTTAACAACAAAATTATTATCACAAAATTGGCTAACCGATAAGAGATTATGCCTCAAACCAAGAACATAATTAACATTATATATTTTAATGTTATCGATCGAGTGAATACCATAGCTGATCCGCTTATTTCCTACCAAAATAAATGATAGTAAAACAGCAAGTATTTATATCGTATCCAGAGGGACTGTAACTCGAGAACACAACAAATAATTAACACAGAATATTTATTATTATTGCCAACAATATTAAGAATTATGGTTATCAAACTAGACTCTAAAAATAAATAAGAATGAACTCAAGAATAGAAGACGGATCCTAGGGATGTACTTAACCTAACAAGATTCACACAATTTAACCTATTAATCTGTTTACCAATTTAATCCACATTCATATGAAGGATCACTAATGTAACTATAGTCTTCCACCATGACAGCCTATAGTAGTAGGTTAGCCTAAACTCTATCTCCGTCGGGTCTCAAGAGAAGTAAACTAATTACCAAAAACACACAAAGAATAACCTCCTACAGTTCACCTATCTCCGCCAAGTCTCAAGGTAAAATCTGTATTATGTATTCAAGATATCGACTATGCAATTAATTTCGTCAGGACATCAATCACATAACTAGCATGCATTAATATTGATCAGGTACCAATACATGAGAATTAAAGCCAAGAATCCTAAATCATGAATGGGACGGCAAAATAGTATCAACAGATAAATCATATGAATCTAGTCAGACATACAAACCCTAGGATCAATACAGAATTTAGCTACTCATAATTAAAATACTAAAACAAGAATTAAATAAATAAAACATAAACTGAATTGAATAGATAAAACCGTAGGAATCCATGATGAACAATATAGCAACTTGAATCCGTAAATATACTGAATTCTCGCAGGAATCTAAAGATAAAACTGAAATCAAAATAATTCTAAAAGCTATAAAGAAAACTGAATGCAAAAGGAATTGAAAATATTAATAAAAATATGTTATGTTCTCGAAAAATGCACAAAGGTGTGTCAAGCCTCGTGTAAGTCTCTCTGTAAAAGTTGCTCGCATTCTGACTTCGTTCCGCAGCTATATGCAACCCTAATCCCGCATTGGCTCGCGAGATTAGCTCGCGAGTGAATGTCACGAGTCAACCCTTCTGGCGCGCGTCCATCCTTCTTCGCGAGCTTGGATCGTTACCTTTGTTTGCGAGTGAAAGTCGCGAAGCTTGTCCGTCCTTTCTCGCGTGTTTTTGCTCGCGAGACTTCGTCGCGAGCAGTAGTCGCGATGCATCACGGGCCAACAATCCTCTTTATCGTGATCTACCTTTTTGACATCAAAACCTGTGCTAAAACGACACGAAATACATACGACATAATATCTTTCAAGGTAAACATAAATATATCAAATGATAGCTCAAATGATCACTTATCAATTATAAACTACACAAATATGGCCTTATAAATTAGGTAAAAATGAGGTTTATCAATAGCCTTTGGTGTATCCAACTGAATTACCACAAAAAGCTACTTTCGCGTCTTCTTTCTTCACGTACTAAGAATGATACTTTTTGCAGCCAGTCATGTGTCTTGGACATCCGTTGTCTAAGTACCATATGTGCTTTTGGGTTGAAAGTTCTTTCTTCTTCTTGTGACTGATCAGCACGACTTGCAAAAATCATATTTTAGGTACCCAGTAGGAGTCGAGTCCATGCACATTAGTTGTTCCTTTAGGAACCCAGATCTGTCTAATGATTCTAACATTGTTGTCAAGCCTGATCTGTCTCCCTTGAAAGTCTATATAAATTATCTTTGGCGTCTGAGACTGAGCCTTGGACTTCTGTGTTGGTTTTGTAGGTGGGTTGGTTCTGTGTTTATGCTGAAGTTGTGCACGTGTATGTTTATGTGGAGATGTAAAGAAAGTTTTACTATGTTGAGAACGTCTGTGATAGATTGGGATGTATGATGGTGCATACTTTATGGCTAGAGGTGTTTTCAACACAAGCTTCATCTGTTGAGAAATCTTTTGCTAAGAGTGCGTCAGGTTAGTAACTTGGGACCTGCCTCATAGGATCAAGTGTTCTAAGTAATTTATGTCCTCGAGTTTTCTCGGTTGTCAGATATCCTTATGTTCAGTCACTAAAGCATTCTGTTTCTCGGTAGACTTTACAAACATAATTTTGGTACCACTTATGGATTTACCATTCACAGCTGAACTCGATCATACCCTAATCCAATTTTGATCGGTGGACACCTCAAACGATTGGATGAAGTCTAGTTTCTTTGAGGTCTGCTCAGGTGTTGATCTTCTCTTGTTGTGAAGCTTCACTTTGTCAAGAGTGTTGAACTTTAGGTTGACTTGATTGAGTTCAATTCTCGGTGAACTATTTCCTTAGGTGAGAAAATTCAACCTTTAGTTCATTTATCATGCTGACTTGACCATCATGTTCTTCTTCCGCCTTCATCACCAAAGCAATGAGCTTCAACTCTACTTCTGCAGGAGCAACAGACTGATGAATTTTCTCAGGAAGTTGAAGTTTCTCGATTAGTTTATATTTTTAGTCATTGCTCTTTCAGATATCTTCACGATCGCTCAGAAGTTAACCACGATCTGCTCCATCTCATCTCACTTAATCGAGGTATCTTTGAGTCCGACACCTATTCGATAATACAATATTATATGAGATTTTCAAGAGAAAGACACGAGGTTACCTCAAGTTCGCCGAGGCCGTTGTCCATTTCCACCATGCACCGTCCATGTCATTGCTGATCTCTCGGCCATCAAACACCGACTCGTCCGGAGATTGGATAAGTTCTTGGAAAAGATGCTTGATGGACTCAAGTATCGCCTTTCAACAACCATGGCCTTACGCTTATTCAACTTTTATCGCACTTAGCTACCAGTGTTTTCCTTTCTTTGGGGCTCAGTTCAGAGCAATCGTGTTTGAAGTACCATTCATTTCCATAGTAGAAGCACTAATGTCTTTGTATTCAGGTCAGCTGGGCATCTTGTCAGTACGATCCTTGACTTTCTCTGTGGTTTCTGTCATGGCTGTTTTTTTTTTCTTTTTGGTACTTGTTGTATCTTTTCAATCGGGCTTTCTTTTTCCTGAATCTTTCAGCCATCAACAGATGTTGAGTCAGCAAGTCGTCGTTATTGTACTCGCCTTTGTTGTTGGTTGTTTTCTTAGATTCTTTGCTCTTGTTAGCTTTGAGAGCAACGCTTTGCTCAGATTGACTTGGCTTCTTCTTGAAGCATTGGCTTTAGATGACTCTTTAGAACGCCCGATGTCGCATTAATCGCTTTCGATCGACAAGAGTTTCTCGGTTGACATCTCATCAGCTGTTGCTTTGAAGTGCTATTGTGTCGACTTTCCAACAAGAGTCGGGAGTGCCAATAGGACTTTAAGGTTGATCTGGCGCTGAGTGTACTTGTCATTCTGTGAGTTGAAATCTCATCGACACAAATCGATTTTCATATCATCAATGAATTCTTCCTTTTTTTTGTTTGAAGTTGTCAAACTTCTAACATGCTATCGTCAGTTTGTTCTCCTTAATCTTTTTCCAAGCCTGCACAAAGGCTCTCCAATGCGTCCCAGTTCAAGTATCGTCAGTTTGTTCTCCTTAATATTTTTCAAGCCTGCACAAAGGCTCTCCAGTGCGTCCCAGTCAAGTAGATATCTAGTAATTGAAGTTAGTGCAAGATCTTGTTATTAATACCGATCGATTCGAGATGGAGAGTCTTATATTAAGTGATGTATAAATTAGCAATCCAACTGAATTCTGAGGTAGCTCGTCAGTTGAACTAATAACTAATGTACTTGCGGAATATGGTGATTACGTTTTGTCATTACTGAAAACTAAAGCTAGTAGAAAACACTTAGTCAAATATTAATTAGTCAGTTTTCAGTTTTCTCGTCAGTATCAAACTGATACAGATAGAGTGTTTCGAAACAGTATGTTGTGTTGCGTGTGTTGATTATGTTCAGTTCAATAGTATGAAATTTAAAGCGATAATGAAAGTAAATAACTGAAAGAGTTTTTAACGTGGTTCAGAGAGATCAGCTCCTATGTCCACGAACTGATAACACAGTCAATCCATTACTTGGGATTAAGTCTTGTTTTCGGGTACAAGAGTAAACCTAGATACTGAAATTCACCTTATCATTATCCCGTCTTGCTTGGGGTATCTTCCTACACTTTCTGGTACTAGGAAACCTCTGACTGCTTACGGGTGCAGTCGACCTAACCTCTTGCTTATAGGTTCAAGAGAATCAAGCTTTCAGCAGCTGACACATTATTGCTTACTTGCCCAACTTCTACTTAAACTTTTTGAAGGTTTTGGGTAGTGGATTTTCCAACTAAGATTTGAGCTATCATATGTCGACAACTCAGGAATTCTAGGCTTAAGATATTACAAGAATGTAACCTAGAAAAATAAGAGTGTATGCTAAAATCGTGAGCTGATAATTATATGTAAGCTTTGAGGATATACTGATGACACTTTGAACTCTCTTCTTCGAAATCGCTGAGAATAAGTTCTAGGGATATGAGCTCTTTATCCTTTTGAATATTTGAATCTGCATCGTTTCAGTAACCTTCAAATGTTTGATTTTACACATATTTACAGAGCAGACAATTAATAGTGTCGTTGGAGGGAACATCAATCACATCGGTTCCATTTATCAATTGAAATCTGCTTGTTTAAACCTCGTACGTCGTTTTTTATGTCTGCAATATTGTACACTTGAGCTCTGCAACTCTGGAAAGTGGTTCTGACTTAAGATCTTCTGCAGATTCACTCTAACACGTTGAAAGTCAAATATTCAAGGTTTAAATTTTTTCATGTTTTTCCAATTGAGTTGACTCCGTGTTTCTTCAATACGTTGACTCTGGTTTTCACAGTTGGGTCAGCTCTGTGTTTATCAGGAGGCTGGACTCCATCTTCTATCATTTTATTATTCCAAGTCATTAGTCGATACTTCAGCTTGATGTATATATATCAGTAGCTTCGACTTCTCAGCTGTTGGTAGGACACTTAGTCATTTTTCTAACTTCTTTGTCTTTAGTAGTGCTGAGTCATCGTCTTGATGGCTTAGGTCTTCGCCTGACTCCTGTTCCGAAGGTTGGTAATCGATACTTCTATCGATATGGTCGACTTAGTACCGCTTCAACTCCTTTAGCTTTCGAACGTCCAAGCTAATTCTTATGCTAAAACCTGTAAATAAAAAGTTAGCTCCCTAATATATGAGTAGCACTAAGTTACATGAACAAGGCGATCATCTTGGAGGTTTTTGGATCTAATCAAAACATTAAGTTAAGAGAGAATTTTCCTAACAGAACACCAATCACATCCGTCCCATTTGTCTTTTGAATTCTTCCTGTTTGAATCCTAGTATGTCACTGATCGATCTTAATTTCGTAAGGGAATTAAATACGCAAGAACACCAAGGATTTACGTGGTTCGATCTATGAATAAGATCTACGTCCACGAGAGAGAGAGAGTTCGGTGTATTGATAATCGATGAGTGATTACAAAAGTGTAGTCGATCCTTTTCCGTCTAATCTAGCCTCTATTTATACACGATTATAACGACCTAGATCTCGAATCCGAGATCTATTCTAAGATAGGTTTGAATCCTATCTCCTCTCTAATTAGGATTCTCCTAGATATGACCAATCTTCACGCTCCCACCGGTTCAGAGCCTTCGGGTCGACTCGTTTGGGCAAGCTTCATGTCGCTTATTTATATTGGGCCCGATGCTTGGGCTGGGAGTTGGGCAGTATCCCATCATATCCTCCCCCAAAAAGACGCAGGTTTAGGTCGTGATGGGTTTGGGGATCGTAATTTACCGTAGATGTATCCGTGATGAAGTGAGTATGGTCGATCTAGTAGTTATCCTTCTATATCGACCTCGCCCGCTTCACCGACGAGGCGCACGACGAGGTCGTGTTGCTTCTCCCGGCTTAGTGCCCGAGGTCTTCGGCCGGCATCGTTTATGCCGAGGTCTTCGATCGGCTTCACCGGCGGCGCGCATGTCGAGGTCTTCGGTCGCTTTTCCTCTCGGGCGTTATGTCCGTCTTGGGTTGACCGCTTCGGCGACGAGGCGTTAAACCGAGGTGAACACGGGATGCTTTATTAGCATTTAATGCATTTAATGTGGCGCGGTTGGATTCTGATAAAGTGCATATTGGGGAATAACTTCCATGATACGCCTTTTCGCCTATCACTTGCACATTCCTAAATTCAAATCCTCTCAAACTCTTTTGTCGTCCGAAAATTCACCGCCGCCATTATCGTTTTGCAAGGTTCAACGCTATCCTCCTCGAATCTAAAACGATAAGTTATGTCTTTCTCGCTTTTCTTCCTACGATGAATCTCACGGCGTGGTGGTCGCGCTTTAGTCGAGTATTCGCCGTCATGCGATTACGTGGACATGGAAGTTCATACTTTTGATGCCTCCTTCATATACGTAAAGTTTGCTTTCCATTTTTGATAGATCTTGGTAGGGTTTCTTCGATTTCTTCAATTTTAGAAGCCTCAGTTAGACTAGAGCTCGCCTAATTTTCATATTCAAATCCTTGGTTTTATTGCTCCCCGCCGGAGGATAGGGTTTATGCCTCCTCCGGGGCCACGTCCATGTATGAGGATAGCCCTGAAAAAAATGGCCTTCGCCTTCCTTACCTCCCATATATGTTGAGTTCGGACAATTGTTTGCCATTCCTTTAGCTTCGATTGACGTAGAACTCCTTCGGCGATTTGGTAGCCTAGGTGTCTTTGCCACCGCCATAACTTTCTCCACCTAGGACTCATCCTTAGGTTCTTTTCACCAAGTCCAACAGGGTGGTATTATTTGACACCTCGTCGCAATTTTAAATTAAAGACAGTCGAAAATCTCGGTGGCACCGTAAATTTTTCTTTTGTCGTTTTCTGGGTCACCCGGTTCGCTTTGAACAGGGAGAAGTGTCCGATATGGCCACGGATCATGACGGTAGCTTTGAGCAATCCTTAGATAGGAACGGCCTTGTAGGCGAAGTCTTTTCGAGGTCGAGCTATGCGGACGCGGGTGAGCCCTTATGACCCTACTTCTTTGCGATGGAGTCATGGGGGTGAGGCCCTCTTTCTCTTCTTTTTGTTGCTTGGATGTTTTCCGCTGATGTACTTATGTATTTTTTCCTTGTTGTAGTGAATTTGGTCGTAGGCAGGGAAGAAGAAGAGGAAGGGCCGAGCTCGAGGCGGAATGCCTCTTCGACGTTGAAGGATGTCGTTGAGGAAACCTCGACGAGAGGGGGAGGCGACGAAGTCCCCTCGCCTCGGCCTTGAAGCGCTTTGAGGAGGCTTAAGCTGCGTGATCATTGGCCCCGGTGCTTCCGATCCCGAGGTCGAGATCATGGTTCTCAACCCGCACCCGTACTTTCCCGAGATAGCGTATCTGTTCAGATATATTTAAGATAGCATAATTATGGTATCTTCGACTTGGTTGGTCATTTACGTCGAGGCGAGACGTCGAATCGGCAAAGGCTCGCTTTGCCTTTGGAAAGGCCCACCCCGTGTGAGTAGTACCGAAAGGCATTGTTGCCCGGTTCGACCTGAGTGGCTCGTTCGGCAGGAGATGGAGGACGAGAAGACTCTTCGTCCGAGTGGAGATTTCGAGGTCGAGGCCCGCTCTGGATGCCGCTCGGAGGCGGCGGCCGTGGCGACGGAGGTGGCTGATGCGGCGAGGGCTAGGCGGCAGAGGCAATGCGGAGGCGGGTGGAGGCGGCGCCGAGTCGGTGAGGGCGGCGAGGGAGCCGGCGTCGGAGGTCAGGGAGACCTCGCGGAGGTCGAACGTCACGACTCGCGGAGAGCTATTCCGCTTATGAGAGGCTTCTCATGGGCTCGATGGTCGCCGACGGGCTGCGGTCTTTGAATAAGGCGCAGATGGCGAACGTCGTTGATGAAGTCGCCGAGGATTACCAGTAGTCGATAAGTCCAAGTACGGGTATGAGGACAGAGGATGACATACTGGTCGAGCGTATGCCGAGGTCCCGGGTCACGGTTTGAAGGACTTGCCGTCTTCGCAGCTTGACCTCATCCTCGGTTTGCCGACCGTGGAGTCTGCGTCTGCTTGCCGGTGGATCGCGATCCCATGATTGAAGCGATGGCCGACCTTACGAAGGATCCGGATGCGTAGCTAAGGCGACGGGAGGCGCCGGGCTCGTGGAGTCCCCGAGAGGAGGAGGTGAGCGTAAGCGGCTCTGAGACGGCCACTTAACCGAGGTCGACGCTTCCCAAGACTTGGCCCGAGCTAGTCGGGGTCGAAGGCATAGCCACGGAGGGTCAGTTGATCCCTTTTTTGTAGATCAACTTGTAAATACGCTACTCATTAGATGTCGCTGATTTGCATTTAAGGCTTTAATAAAATCCGCTGCTCATCCGGAAGGAACTTGTCTTTTGTGTTCGATCTTCTCTCGATATGCCCGATGCTTACTTGGTTGGGTCAAATCGAGCTTTGTGGCTCGGGTTAAAGAGGCCAAGTCCTTCTCTTGTCAAGCTCGGCCGGTGTGTGAGGAGACCGAGTTGCTTAGGGCTGCCCAGAGGGCCGTGACGAGCTTCAAGCTCGCCTTTTAGAATCGGAGGATAAGCTCGAGATCGCCGAGGCGGCTAAGTGTTGTCGAGAAACACGCAGTACGAAGAAATTGCACGCCGAGGTGGAAGGATGACCATCTCCGAGGTCAAGCAAAAGTCAAGAGCTCGCAACCCTTTGTTGGAGATATAGGAACGAGCACGGCTCAAATTATTGGCAATATCGAGAGCAATATGTCAATCTTAAGGTCGACGGCTTGTATAAGATCGCGTGGCTCGTCATTCCTTTCGAATGGGTGCTTCGATTCGCACCGAGGCTTACTACCGCTGCGGATTCTTCTGCCTCTGCCAGACTTACGCCATTGCCCGGTGCCTTTTTCTCATGAGTAGATAGCTCAAGAGAGACGCTTCACCGAAGAGAGACGTAGGTCTCGAGGAGCCGAGGTCGGGCATCATCGAGCTGCCGAGGTCGATCTAGTGCTGCATCATCAGCTTATCGAGATCGATCCGCATGGCTCTTAGCGTGGATCGAGGGACGAGGTAGAGGTAGGATTAGTATAGATGCTGTTGAATCCCGATTTTTTGTGGATCGGCTCGCCTTTTCTCACCTTGGGCCTCTTCGTCCTCGTAATGTATAAACTGTACACTTTGAAATAAGAATTATTATTGTTTGCTTGTGTTAACTCTTCGAGAACACGCCTTTTATTACCGTGAATCAATAAGAAGGTAGGTCGTCCTCGCTTAGACTTAAGGTAGCTCGTCCTCGTGCAAAGGTAGTTCGTCCTCAAATGAACGAAGGTGGTTCGTCATGACGAAGGTAGTTCATCCTCGAAATAAATGAATGTATTCATCGAAGGTAGTTCGTCCTCGTATGAAGGTAGTTCGTCTTCGCACGAAGGTATTTATCCTAAATAAATGAAGGTATTTCGTCCTAAATGAAGGTATTCATCATCGAAGGTATTTCATCCTCATACGGAGGTATGGGTTCTGTTTGGCAAAGTATTGCTCGGGTGGTCCTCTTCCCAAGTGAACGGAGGTATAAGTTATTTTGGCAAGTTTTATCGCCGGGTGGTCCTCTTCCCTAAATAAACGGAGGTATTGGTTCCTTATTCGCAAGTTTTATCGCTAGGGTGGTCCCATCACGCACGTTTAGTTCGTCCTCAGATTAACGAAGGTAGATCATGTCCGTCGAGGGTATAGTTCGTCTGCGAAGAGGGTATAGTAAAGTGGAGAAGATATAGTATGCATAAGTGACAAACAAAACATGCAAGAAAAAGATTTTATTGATAGAGACCCGACGTAATAATAAAACAAGACTTATGATTTAATCGAGCAGACTCGATAACACCGATCGAACAGACTCAACTTTTGACACTTATGCAAAATATTTCTTCGATGAATGATGTGCCACGTCGTGTATTTGCCGTCCGGATATATGGGCGAGCTTATACGAGCCTTTTCCGAGGACTTCTTGACTGGTATGGTCCTTCCATGTGGCTTCCGACTTGCCGAGTTTTGCGGCTTTTATCGATATCATTGTTTCAATGCAGGTCGCCACTTGAAATTGTCAAGATTTGACATCACTGTTCGTAATACCGAGCTACTTGTTGCTTATATCGAGCTTCTACGATGTAGGTAAGGTCTCTTTTTCTTGAGTAGATCTAGGCGGATCGTAGATTGTCTTCATTGGCTTCACCGAGAAGTGAATGAATGCGGAGCTTGGCATACCGATCTCTGCAGGATTACCGCTCGTTCCATATACCAAGTCAGGGTGTTTCTCCGTTGATGTCCGAGGTGTAGTACGATATGACCATGGACTTGGCGGTAAATTTTCCATCCAATCGCTTTTACTTGCTCAAGGCGAGCCTTGAGTCCTTTCACCATTTTCGGTTGGTGACTTCGTTTTGACCATTTGCTTGAGGATGAGCACCAAGTGAACTCACTGGATCCAAGCTCGACACCATTCTTTGAATATTTTATCTCGTGAACTGTGTCCCATTATACGAAATAAGGACATGAGGGATACCAAGCGACACCGACGTTAACTTCTGACGGTTGAGGCGTTTTGCTCGTGATCTTTACCGAGGGTTCGGCTTCCACCCACTTCGTAAAATAGTCGATCGCGACAATTAGGAATTGAACCGCCCGGAGCTTTGCGAAGGGCCTACGATGACGATCCCCATCGTGATAAATGGCGAGGGCTTTGCATGTTTGGCGAGGTCGGTTTGAGGTAGCCTCGCACGCTTCCATGGATTCGACACTTCGGACATTTCTTCACGAGATCGATCGAGTCCGGAACATTGTCGACCAATAGTATCCCCATCGCATGACTTTCTTCGATAGGTCGCGGGTCGATGTGACTTCCACACGATCCTTCATGTACTTCTCGTAGCAACGAAGTTAGCTCGGTTCGACCCGTGCACCTTAGAGAGGCCGGAGGAATGATTTTCTATAGAGAATTCTCTGCTCGCGTATATCGCAGGATTTGCTCAAGATCTTCCTAGCCTCGAGCTTGTCGTGGGTAGCTCGCCTTTTCGGTATTCTTGAATGGGAGTCATCCATTAGGTTCGCTGTCGATACTATGTTGACCTCGGTTCCGATGTCATCATCGCTATGCTTCGCGGACCTCTTCATCGGGCGAGTTCATCGACGACGAGGCTAGTTTACTTAATAAGTCACTCGGCTATTTTGCTCCTCGATACGTAACTAGCTGGAAGTGAGAGAAAGCTTGTTGCGGTGCTTTTGGCTTTTTCAAGATATTTCTTCATCCTGCTGCCTTTTGCCTCGTACTTTCCTAACATGTGACATACTATGACTTGAGAGTCATTGTGAACTCAGCACTTGCTCGCACTGGCGTTTTGAGCTGGCGAAGTCCCTCGCAATTAAGGCCGTATTCCACTTCGCTGTTCGTATTTTTAAGCCGAACCGGCGCATATGTGATCTCTTGGCCATCCGGTCCTAAAAGTAGGATACCGCGCCACCTGCTTTCGTGAAGCCCGTCAACGACTTGCCGGCCTCCTGAGTTTTATCTATAGGTTCGGCCGGCATCGTCCGACACTGGACTCGTTGGGCTTTGGTTTTCGGCGGTTTGCCTCGACAAGGAAGTCTTGCAAGGGCGACCTTGATGGCTTCGACGAGGAAAAAGATATGTCGTGTTCTTTAATTCATTGCCCACTCGCGATTCTCCACGAGAGCACGGCCGTCAATACTTGAAGTGGGTGGTCGATGGAGGACGTGTATGGGATGTGCATGGAAGTATGGCCGTAATCTTCTTGCGGCATTTATTAATGCGGTATGAGCTTCTCCAAAGGTTGATACCGCTTCAGTCCTTTCAATGCTCGGCCGATGAAATACACGGGAGTGGAATCCTCCTCTCGTGCAAAACCGCACTTATGGTTTCGTCCGAGATGGCGAGGTATAAGGAGAGGACCTCCTTCTTTCGGGATAGATAGAGTGGGAGTTTGGCGGTAGTTTTGAGATCCTCGAGGCGGACTTGTGTATATCACTCGGGAGAACTCGAAGCCTTTTGAGTATTTTGAAGGGGAGTCGCTGTATATCACGGCCAAAAGAAAACGGTGAGTGCGATGATGTACTGTCAACTTGTGTACGTCGTGGATTGTCTTTGGCATCCTCATTTCCACAATGGTTTGAACCTTCGACGGATTGGCTTTTAAACCTCTTGTGAAACCCAACACCCTTAAATTTTCCGGACCGGCTGCGAATGTGCATTTACGGGGTTTAGCTTTAGGTTGACCTTTACGAGTAGGTGGGGACGATCACGAGGTCGGCAACACATACGGCTTCCTCAATGCTCTTGACGACGATGTCATCTACGCACACTTCACATTTCGTCTATGTAATTTGGAATATGTTATCTACCATCGCTGATAGGTAGCCCGCATTCTCGAGTCCGAATGGCATCTTCTTTGTATGCGAAGACTCAAGTTCAGTAATGAAGCGTCGTTTGGCCGCGCTGTCAGCTGCTCATCACACCCGTGATATCTTTTACAGTCCAGAAGTCAAGACTTTTCACCACCAAAGCGCCAACCTTTTGTCGATGTTGGGAGGGGTAATAGCTTTAGGCAATGTTTGTCGAGATCGGTAATCGATATTCTCCATCCTCTCCGCCTTTTTCACCATTACCGGTCATTATCCGTGTCGTGATACTGATCAATGCATGCGGCTTTAATTAATTGCTTCACCGCCGTGGATGACTTGATCCGTCATCGAAAACTGCTGCTTTGCCAAACCGGTTTTACATCGTTGTCAACGAGACGGTGTATAATGATGATGGCGACCCCGGTCATGTCAGGCTACTCAAGCAAACACGCTCAATTCTTAGAGTCGACGATCCTGCTTCCAGTCGAGGCACCCAGAGCCAAATTTTACGACTCGATGGTTCGCTTTCAATGCACCTCCTCCACCGAGTTCCTGGGACGGCGACGCCCCTCCGCCCAACTCCTCGGCTTTTGATCGCTATGCTTTGTCGGACCAAGTCCTCAAGACCTCCGTGGTGACTCGCATGCATTCTTAGCCCGCTCGTCTCCGGATCGCTATCCCTCCTTGTGGGATTTTCATTGCCGTAGGTTGAGCACACCGCCTATCAGCAAGCCGCCCGCCAAGCATAACGTGTATGGCGTAACGGGCACCCACCACCTAAGAACTGCACCACTTTAGGCAGTGCCTGCCCTTCCTACTATGATGGCAGGTCGATCACCCCGTCTCGGGCTTCTTCTTGCACGAAGTCATGAGTGGAAGGGCTCGCAAGCGCGCTCTCTACTCCTAACTTGTCAAAGCATTCTTGAAGAGAGTTACCGACGCGCCACCGTCAATATATACTGCCTTTACCAACTTGTCAGCGATCATCGCCGATCATCAGCCGCATCCCGGTGGGGCACCACCGCAGGCTGTGGTCGCCCCTGAGAAGGTAATTGCTGCCCTCCTCGAACCTCTGCTGACAAAGCTCGCCGGGTATGCGGGGACTTCGGCCTCGCCTTCGTGGAGACTCAGAACTCTGGGGCACCTGTGGACGGAGACGACCCCGGCTGCATCGGGTTCGCTGCCTCCTCGCCGCTGGCGCTTGCCTTCGTGAGGTATAATTCTTCTCACTGCTTCTTTTCGGCCTCGGCGATGGCCTCAGGCTTGCCTTGTCGATCCCGCTGTATTTCTCAAGGACCCCGCCTGCACTAGCATCTCGATGTCTCCCATGAGGTCTCGGCATTCCTCTCGCATGCTGCCCGTAGTCCTCGTGAAAAGAGTAATACTTATCTCGTTCGACGCTGACCTCTGCTATTGGTCGAGGCTTCAACTTGTCCATGTGGAGTCAGATTTCGCCTCGCTTCGCTAAAGGAGCATTGAGGTCGCCCGGCGGCCGCGCGTCCGAGTCTGGACCCCATGGGCGGCGATCCTTTCCAGCATCACGGCCTCGCCGCTCCCCGCCCTTCATCTTCTTCTTTCTGAGGCTCTCCTTTTTCGCCGCGCTTCCTATCCCTCGCCCGTCTGGCGAACCGATGGCTATACGCCATAGTTCCATCGCGTACGGGCCTGCATTCGACGCATTTTACAGCCCTCTACAGATGCCGCTGGAAGCGCCGAGACGATGAGGAGGTCACGGCGTCTTCGACTTTTCACCTTGTTGAACCCGGCCATAAAATTTATGGACTGCCTCGCCGCTTCACGGTGAGGAGCGGTACACGACGCTTTTAGATTGGCGCTCGAAGAACCTTCATGGAAGGTCATCAGTCCATATGATCCAACGCCCCGTGAGGAAGGTTTAACCACCGACGGGCATTATCGACCAACAACTCCGGAAAGAGTTTGCACATATGAACCGTACGAGGCGTTGGTTGATCATATTGTACGAACCGCGGCGAAGTTCTGCGAGTCCTTAGTCCGTCAGGCGCCTGCACCCGTATTTGTCAGTGAATGGGTGTCATATTTGCTTGAGAACGGGTGACTATATTCCCCGATCTCAGAAGCCGCCGAGAGTGGGGCGAGATCGTCGATCAACTCATGGTAACCAGACCGCCTCGCGCGATCGCGACGCCTTTTCCACAAGGCTGTCTTTCTATGGATGGGTTTGGGGCCCCAACGCGCAGGCATGAGCGCCATGACCGATGTCAGATCCACTACGCGTGCTCGTGGTTAGACGGTCATGCCTTTTTCTGTAGTGGCTCACCTGTGTCACGAGGTATTGAGAAACTCTCCTTATTCTCTCAAGAAACCCCTTAACGGCGCCGCTGTTCATCTCGGCAGCGCGAGGTTCTCTTGTCACTGCATCTCCTTCGCTTTGATATTCTACTTTCACGCAGATGGATTGCCCCGCCATCGAGGCTCTCGATGTGCCCTCGTGGTCGTAATCCTCGACCGGTTTTTCCCAAGCAGCTCGACGCAGCCACACCGTTGTTGCTGTTGTTGCCGGGCAGCGCCCCGGATGCAAGCTTCTTGTCTCATTGTTGTGATTGATTCCCGAATAAACTTTGATCGAAACACAGAATTTCGATTCACGCATTTGCCAAGGATCGATCTTAATTTTAGGGAATTAAATACGCAGAACACCCAAGATTTGGCGTGAGTTCGATCTACGAATTACGCCCACTTAGAGAGAGAGAGTTCGGTATTGATAATACGAGGAGTGATTACAAAAGTGTAGATGATCCTTTTCCGCTTCCAATCAGCCTCATTTATACACGATTATATTAACCTAGATCTCGAATCCCAGATCTATTCTAAGATGGATTCAATCCATCTCCCAATTAGGATTCTCCCAGATATGACCAAATCTCGCTCCTAATCGTCGTGAGCCTGGCCGGACTCATGCAATGAGCTCATGTCGTGCTTATTTATATGGGGCCCCGATGTTGGGCCTCGAGTCAATGCATCCTATCACCACTTTTCAGATCCGCAACATCGCATAAAGTGCTCAGAGGTCCGATATGTAGCTCGCATAAGGTGATTCTCTATGATTTGTTCTCACGCCGCTTAAAGTCAAATACTAACGCTTTAAGATATTTCATGTTTCTTCAGAGAGGTGACTTTGTGTTTATTCAAGACGGTCGACCGTCTCAGGAGTAGAATCGGCCAGGTTTCTTCAAGAGTACTCGTGTTTCTTCAAGACATTCGCCTCCCGAATCTTCAATAGCACTTCTCAAATTTATCGCCTATTCAACCTTTCTTCTTCTCAATAAATGAGACTTGATATTTTCGACATCTGTCTTCAAGAGAGTCTCAAGAATGATTCCTTCAAGATATCGAGTCAATGCTTCTTCAATAGCATTGCACAGTCTTGTATGAGAATGGTTTCGATATCATTCTTGAACTCTTCAAGATTGAAACGATACATCGATTGCCTTTCACGTGTAAACATAAAAACTCGCTTTTTAACATGCCAGTATTATATTACATCAGTAGGACAAACATAAAAGAGATTTGGATACTCTTCCCAACAAATAGCATATACGATTATTTTAGAAGGAAAAATCTAGGTATGCATTTATATTTTGTCACCCGCATTTTCTTGCTAAGCTTTTTATGGATTTTTGTTTTGTTGACGTCATAAAACATTAAAAGTAATGATCATTAATTCACTGCTCTACAACAGAAATTAGCAAATAAAATGCCAAGTTTCAAGGACATAAAAGAAGCACAAACACATATTAACTGCAATTGTTTTTCCAAATATTCTATCCAATAATTATATTGATCTAAACTTTATTGAAAAGTCCAGTTCAAATTATGTCATTTCACAACTAGTTATTTATGAAATTCGTAGATGTGATTTTCACATCTTTTCTTCTTTCAGTTATTGGATACCTGTGCTGCAAAAAAAGATATTGATACTGATAGAATAAGAATAGGCCTATTGAAATATAGCTAAGAAGGTTAATATTTACAGCACATTTTTTCCAAAATAAAATAGTGCCTTCTTTTGAAAGCTGATAATAGAAACAATTTTCTATTCACTGAAGAGTAGCTAATCACATTTAGGCTTAAAAGCGATCTGGGTTTGATTAATTGAAATTACTATTAATCAAAATTGAATGTATAAAATATAAATTTAAAAAGTATTCTAAATTTTGTTAACACAAAGGATAGGACACACAACTTCTTCATATGACAGATTTTAGCATTAGATGAAACCAACTAAGCATGATAATATATACTCTATTCGATAATTAGTAATAAAATGCACTAATTTTGCTCTAAAAGAATCGAACACACGACCTCTATGGAGAGTGGGAACCGTAGACTTCTACCTAAATCAACTATTATATTAATCATTTGCATGAGTAATAGTTAAAAGTAAAACACACACACACACACACACACATATATATATATATATATATATATATATATATATATATATAATTACTTTGTTATTTCTATACTCATTCTAAGATCAAGGTATTCGATAATCAAAATTTCTAAAATTGTACTATGTAATATCGAATCAATTCAATAAATCGATTATTCGTTAATCAAGAATTTTGATTCAATTATATTATTCAATTAACGTACTAGATTCTCACACATAATCATTAGTTAATTTTAAAAGGTCAAGTTGTTCTTGAAGTATATATATATATATATATATATATATATATATATATATATATATATATATATATATATATATATGGGATGGCATGGTGAAAGGTATTAAGTGAGAATAGAATAAATCTCATCCATTTATTATAATATAATCAATGGATGAGATTTGTGCTTAAATATGGAATTAAAAAATCAATCTCACAACTCATTGTAAAAATCGCAAGGGTAAAAGTGGGACATGCTAGAAAATTATCCCACACAACCATGCAAGATATGGAAATCTTTTCAACTTCTGAAAATAGGATATTAATTTTCGCTTGATACACCGGATCGACACATCGCAAATTAACACAACATTTAATTCTAAATCTTAGTTTCGCGGCATCCGTATTCATTCGAAAAAGTTTTGGATTAAAACCTTCCGTCACATTTTTCTCACAAATTCACTAACACACAATTTTTCTCACAAATTCACACACTGCTCCTAACCATTAAATTCACATTTTTCTCACAAAACCGCTTTTGCATCTCAGATATTGTTTTTATATATATTGCATAATTAGTATTAATAATCTAAATAAATTATTTTATGCCATCATTTATGTTGTTTCATTTACACATTCATATAAATGGTATATATTCTAGCATTTGTGTTTTATGTACATTAATAAAAGAAACTGTTATTTTATTTTTACTTGAAAAACACATGTTTAGGAGATAGTAGCATTTTGACTATTAAATTTTATTTGTACGACAATTGTGTACATTATCTATAGTATGTGAAGAGTGCAATATATTTAGCACATTATTTGTAATGTGTAAATACTATGATTGATGCGATATTTTAGCACGCTTAATATGTTCCTGTAGTTCTAATGATGAAATATTCACAATCTAGCATAAATTATATTGATTTTGCATATGTAAGACATGTATATAGCACATTATTATATTTATCACATTATTTATATATGTAGCACACGATCATGACTCTATATATTTGTAGCACACAACACCGAATCTAAACAATTTATATAACATCATATTGTTATTGTACGCTAAAATATATATCATATATTGTTTTGTGTATATATAGTTTATATATGTAGCATATTAAAATATATATACAACCTAATAAATTTTATATCATATATTACGTTATTCATATCATATCTTTATATAACAATAGATACGATAGTATACATGTAGCATATGTTATTAGTTATATGTTCTAATAAAACATGTTGCATATTATGCTTTTATGCTTATCAATAGGTTTGTATATATTCATATTTATATTAGACAAACACTAAAACATGTTGCACATTATGCTTTTATGCTTAGCAACATGTTCTTTTATATATATCATATATTGACACCGAAAATTTACATATGAAATGGAAATAAAAACATTTTATATGCAATAACATATAACACCGAGAGCTACACTTTGCGCTATAGCAATCAATGAAACGTTTGACATCAAGAATTTTATTTATACATAATTTCATTTTTAAAAATAATAATAAATATCTATCTATAAACAAAACATACCATTAAACTCATTTCGAATATGAACTTCACCCATATGCTATTGAGAATCATGATATCCGAAATAATAAATACATGAATCAATTAAAATGATTGAATACTAAAAACAGAAACAAATATATAATGCAACATTACATTAAACAAAGAGCTACAAACTTAAATAACATACACAATAAAGCTCTATGTTTCAAAACCCTATAACAAAAGAAAAAACTCAATCTCATACCTAAACCTCCATTATCTTCAGAATTTTGATATGTGTTGCATCGATAGTAAACTAGAAATGAACATAGATTTGGAAGTAAAATTAAAATGCACCATATCAAACTCATTAAATATCTAATCCCATAATTTTAGTAACTACCTTTTTATATCACCTAAAATTACAACTTATCCTCATTAAAATCGAATGAATCTTAAATCATAGCACACCTAAATGAAAATTACAACATTTACATAATCTAATCTAGACCATAGATCTAATTAATTAAAAGCAATAAATTCATTCTTATTTCTCACACAATTATTTATTCTCATATGATCTCCCTTATATATATATATATATATATATATATATATATATATAGAGAATTCAAATAAGAACCATTTTAATGGAGAATTAAGAACTATAAAATTGCTATGAAAGTTAATCATTTGTCGAAAGTTAATGAATCCAAATTCGAATTTTCACCCACTTTAATCCTATTAGGGCTTAAAATTAATTTTTGGATTCAATAACTTTACTGGATTTATCAATTTTCACAAATAATTTATCATTTTTAGTTCTCATATTCTTATGATAAAATGATTCTCATGTTAACTCTCTCCTATATTTATAGAGTCTTTTGTAGGACAAATTGCATTACTGGTAGCATAATTATATGGATTGGTTGAATGGTTTACTTAGTGTGAAGCACATAAATCTAATATTAATCCCAGAATTCCTATCCCAACGGCACAGTTATAAGCTACATATTTACTTCAACCAATAAGTTATTTTGAGAGATCTAAAATCTATTCTTCTATATTATACCTCCTCCCCATATTTCTTCCTAGAATCTTCTAGGCGTTTAATAAAAGCTGAAAGGCAAGTGGAGTTAATGCGTCCCACATTAATGTAATATTAAATTAGTTAGTTGTGACCATAGGTGGTAAAATGTAACAATGGTTGTTGATAAGAGTAATAAATAATGAAATTAAGTAGAAACGGCAGAATAAAGTTAATATTATTTAGAGTGAGCGAAAGATAGCTTCATAAATGAGCATGTATGAATTTGAGTGACGTCCCAAAAAGAAAAAACTGTATGAATATGATTTTATAGATAGTAATATATAGTTAGATGAAATTAACTATAGACGATATTATATTAAATTAAATTATCAGAATGCTTATTGTATGGGTCCTCAACAATGGCAAGTTGCAAATGATTGGTTCTTAGGGAAGGTAGGACTACATACATGAATAATCAAAGATAAATATCTTCACTGGACCATCATATATTCCATCATTTATTTTATTTCTACGCTGCTTAATTCTCAATATACAGGAGATAATAAAACCTTGAGTTTCATTTTTATTTGCTTGCATTGAAAATTGGGTTATATGCAAATTAAGTCAAGGTTTGCAATTATATTTTTATAATTTACATGCTGTGTTAATCGTAATAAATTGGACACGAAAATTATGGGCACCAAATTGAATTCATGAACTTAATTTGACTATTGGTGACAAAATAACATCGTATTGTTAATTGTCGTTATTGTATCGAAATGAAAGTTCAATCATTAATCTAATGTCACATCAACTTCTATATATAATTGTTTGTTTTCATTTATAGCCTCTTTAAATTCATTTGTTGAGTCACCGCACATGTTAATAAATAGACATATATAGTTGAATAATAGCTAATAGATTTAGATCAAAGATAAGAATCAAACTTATAAGTCATACTATAGAATTTCATATTCTTAGGTTAGTTTTATATTAAGCTCTACTCCTTCTAACTACTTAATTATTAATTATCGCGATTTATTTCCTTACATTCTCTTCATATTAGGGTGTGAGGACTCTGGAGAAGAGATTGACATTCTTGAAGTTGGAGCAAGTAACAATATCAACCATGAATGTGTATGTCCTGTAATTATTAGTGTGGTCTTATCATGTGCCTTTCCAGAAAATTTGATCTCCTTCAAAATTTTCAATATTTAGAGAAATATACGCATTATCATATGCCTCTCAACACCAAAATTATATTATGAGATGATCTTTATTATGTATGAGTAGTTGTGATGTTATCTATTATTTAAAGATTGTATTTATTTAGGGAGCAATGTAGATTATCCTCGCAGCATTAGTCGTAAGATGGTGTTGGAGAGCCTCCAATGCTCAAATCGATCGAATTTTAATGAAGTCATAAGAAAGTAGAAAATATTGAGATACATGTTCACTTTTTACATAAAATGGTATTTATAGATGATTCACGGTGGGGGTAATAAATTAGTAGTTTGACCTTGACAAACGAGGGAAATATGGTCATTTTGAGGGTATTATGCGCAACACGCCAATGACCATAAGCGTATAGGTTTTGACACCTTTAGAATAACTTGTTAGACCAATGGTGAAAGTTAAACGTAGTCTAATCGGTCATGAGCAGTGCAGTGGAAACCATGCCCTATATTAGTTTTGCCTTCACAATTATGATTAGAGAGTTAGATTATGGCTTTTGATCTCTCATCAGTTATGTTCGCCTACTTTTATTCTAGCTTCACACGACTTCTTCACTCATACCGAGCCCGATAGTTTTATTCACGGGCTTGGGCCCAATAAGGCTTGATGGTCCTCTGCACGATGATGTTTTGTGTCGGATTTGATATCAAAATAGAATGGTCGAATCAGATATAATGCTTTATGTTACCAAAATTGCAATCTTCTATCCGAATTGTTTATTTGATCAAGATATGCTGTCTCATTATCTCAAACAAAACTAGATCATACAATATATGAAGATCACAAAATTACGTATGATTGGTTGTTGATCGATATATAAAAGGACGTCAAACCCATACAACTTGAGGACGAGTTGTTGGTATAGGTCGCAATATAAGAAGTAACTCGACTTGGTTGTTTGTTCATGTTATACGTTTTCACGTATGACATCATAGTACGTAGTTCTTCTATCCCACCATCATGAGAAACCCAGATCTCAAGGACTTTACGCCGATCTAACTCAAGAAGGTTTCTGTGGGTATAAGTTACAACCATCACTTTCGATTTGATAAGAGTAGGGTTATATGATAACCCAATATTTTCGCATCTTGGTGGTAAGGTTTGATGTCATGTTGGTTACCCGATCGAATCATTATATCTTTAGGAGGATGACGCCCTTAAGAAGTTTTAAAAGGTTTATTGCACTAAACCCAAGTCGAGTTATCTTAAGTGCAATAATAAGATCGGTGGTACTACTTAAGGAATAAAGAGATTAATTATTTTAAGCCAGAGTACTATAAATAATTAATGAACGTATATATCTAAATACAAGCTCAACTCAACTTGGTAATAAATGGCTAAGTCAAGATTTGTTCTCTAGTAACGAATAAATGTTTATGAATTAATTTATTCTATGGTTATGTGATGAACATAAGATAATTAATTCATTTAGGCTCATATGTATTCCTTGTATTCGATCCCTAGGGCCGACCCATCAAGACCTATTGATCGAAGCTAAAACACACTCAAATTCACTTCAATCGATTTGCGGGTAATTGTAGCGTGATAAGTTAACCCAAGTCGCCTCTCGCGAAAACTTCAATGGCTTATTGTTCGTGTTACGTAAAGTTGCATTAAACCCAAAACATACTAATATAAACCCAGAGTTTTGAAACATGCAAGAATTGAAATACAGAAGATAAACAGAATCCTAGGCGGGGCTGTCAACCCGGCTAAACTAATAATAAAGCGTTAAATCTAAAACCATGGTTGTCAATCCCTAGTTGAACTACGTAAAGGTGATAAATCAAAAGCAATAAACAAAGCAATAGCAAACCTATTCTAGGGTTTGTCAAGCCCTAATCTAAGTCTACTTGTAAATGAACCATAATCACAATCAACCAACAAGAACAAGAATTAATCAAAGCGAAATCATATATCGAATTGAATCCAACAATAATAATAAAGCAAGAAATCACGAAACAATAATATAAATCAAAGGAGGGAAATCTAATAGCAATAATCGATAAATCCAACATATGAATTCGTAAGCAAACGAATAATCAAGAAACTGAAAACGTGAATTAAAGCAAGATTTATCTGTTGTTGTCAAGAAAATCTCAAGAAGATCAAGAGCGCGCCTGGCCGCGCTTGAAAACAAGAACCGAGAACTGCCGATTATTTCTCATGAGACGATCGTTTCTAATTTAATAAACCTCAAAAGCCCAATAAATCACCGAATTGGGCTCAAAAGAGTCCACGGACACAACGGCGCCAGATGGGACTCTCGAGTGAAAAGCCAAAGCACCCGGCCGGATCGATGATAAGCGCCGGACGCTGGCATGGTGAAGCACCAATACCGGATGATGACAGCCGGACGCTGCATGGCCGGAGGCGAGGTGCGCCATGGCCGTGGCGAAGAATGGGCACTGAGGCGCGAGGCTCGCGCGCGTAGAAGATAGGAGGCGGCCGGGCCAGAAGATAGGGAGGCGCGGCCGTGGCCGCGTGGAGAAGAATGGGCGCGGAGGGGCGCCGATCGCCCTTACCGTTGGAAGTAAATGGCGCTGGGTGATGGACGCCGAGGCGCTCTCAGGGCCGGACGCTGGCCATAAGCATGCGCCAGGCGCTTTGTTTCGCCCGCTTCTCGTCTAACTCCGATTGAGATCCGATTACATAACCGACTCCTATAGAGATGATCTTCAATATAGATACCCTGGTAGATAAATTTCATCATATTTAATGCCATATTTCTGTAAACATCGAAACAAACAAAATAAGGTCAATTCGACAAATACTAATCAAACCAACGCATAAATAGGACAAACCATCGAAATGATATGCAAACAATACCAAGAATACGCACAAATTCATACTAAACAACTCCCCATTAATTATCCATTTGCTTGTCCTCAAGCAAAGTCTATACTAGTAAGAATATGGAGGATAAATCATGAACTTCACTCTTAGTCTAATCAATCAAACCTTATTGTTTTTCCCACACTCTGGTGTTTATTTATTCAAAGATAATGAAATAAATCTAGGACGGCAATTGATTTCAATAAATAAAGGGTAACCTCTCGCCGCACTCCAACTCGCTAGGGTGAACTAACTAATGGTCACCTTTAGCAACAAGTTTCTTTTTAAAGCACAAAAATGTTTAAACATTTTGGAACAATATCGGAAGGTGAACTCGATGAACTCGAAGTTTCCTATCGTGGTTTCCCATGTCCATTTTCAATTTACGAGAAAAGGGACAAAATCATCCTCCATTTCAAAAATCAACAAATAACCTAGTTTTCATTCTCCTTATTTTCACTCTTTTTCACTTTATTTTATTTTATTTTAAGAAACAAGTATAGATGGCCACAATGTTAACACTACTCTAACATTAGTCCGACAAATCACATCAATTTCTATTCATTTTCTATCAATCACAATCACAATTCACATTACACTCAAATCATATATCACCAAAAGTCTCGAATTCAAAATCAATTGACCAATACCATAGAGTTCAGATGACAAAAATCCTAACTTACTCGTGACAGACACAAAACTCGAGTCCAAACAATTAAAATAAGCACAAGGAACATCATTGAGCATACAAAATATATATCACGCCCACAAACCAAATACTCCTCTCCCCACACTAAATTCGAAAGCATTGTCCTCGGTTCAAAACACTAATAACACAAAGAGTCAGTGAGGAGACTTCCAGATAATAGATGGCAAAGTGGTGGTTGGAATGTGAGGCACTAAGTAACCTAGTAATACCGGCCACACCTCACTACCGATGAAAATACGAAAATCTTTCTTCCCACATTCGAATAAAACAAACAAGACACGTAAAAATAAAATGAACAAACACAAAGGCAAAAAAGAAATGAGAATAACAAGAAATAAATCCATGGGTAAACTCCAGTAGATTCCGGGCTTTAACGCCGTGAGCACGACGTGTTTATTAGAGCAAATGGTGGTCAATGGCGGTCCCCATAACGTGGTGCCACGAAGCTCCACCGTGTCCCAGAGACTAAAACCATGTGCCGCTTCCATAGGCATAGACATCCTCAGAGCAGCTTTCAGAAAACCGCTTCACCACTCTATAAGTTCAAGTCAACTCCATTCCAACAATTAGAAGTTCGCCGATGATCACCCACTCCTTGCTCATCCTCCAAGAACACATATTTCATCAGAGTTCCTTTCACCATTGTGGTCCGCATGTAACACTTTCTTTTCCAGCCCTCTCATCACCGAAACCGCATGAACTACTTCGACAATATTCTCAAAGGACGGCTCATACCTACCGGACCACCGGAGACCACCACCCTTCCTCCTTTCAGAAGTGGCGTAATATCTTCATGGCTCTTCCACCATACGGTCATCCGCCGATCACCTCAAGGACAATGATCGCTGAGCCTCACGCAAGGGCTCAAGTTCTCTCACCGCAAGTCGATGATACAAAATCAACTTCTCAGATCCCCACGTGCCTCTAAATGCTCAAGAGCTGCCTCTAGATCCAACTCGACTCGTAACAAAGAACGATGCACCCATAATCCAACGCGAACTCGATGGTCGATGGTCGCTGAGCCTCATAAAGTGAGCTGGAGGCCCCTATGAATCTTGCTGCAACAACTGCTCAGCTTCCTCATCACCTACCTGGCTTCTAAGCCTTAATTTGGTGTTGCCGATCCAAACGTTGTTGGCGAGTCCGAATCAATTATGTCTCCATATCATCAAATGATACCTCTCGAAAGGTGCGGCAGAAAATATCGCTGGTACCACTGCTGCCCGAGGTTATGACTAATGTGGATCACACCATCCATAATCATGTCAGGTTCCCACCATCCCGAAGTCGGGCTGGTGAGCAGGCCGCCGCCGTGATCCCATAATCCTGCTCGGCCGAATCACATTTCGAAGTCAAGTTATTCCACACCGAACCATATTTTTGCTCATAACAAAGCGGATATCCTCAACACGAACCGGGCCCTTCTTCGTAGAAGACTTGCCCAATATGATAACTTTCTCTCCAAGCCTCGTTGACCATATTCGCATCGCCGGTACCGCATTAACAGCATACACCAACAACAAAAAACAAGATCACACGCACTGGGAGAAAATCACCGTAATCTAAAAGAAACACAGAAATAAACAACACAAACAATATGCCTAAAGTTTCCCGCAACGCGCCAAAATTGATCGAAGAAAACACACTCACCTGCAACGTACGAGGTAATTTTAGTGTGATAAGTTAACACAAGTCGCCTCAAGGAAAACTTAACAGGCTTATTGTTCGTAAGTACGTAGCGACATTAAACCTAAACATACTAATACCAACGAGAGTTTTCAAACATGCAAGAATCGAACACGAGAAGACAAAACAACAACTTAGCAGTGGGTGTCAATCCTAGCAAACTAATAAAGTTATAAATCTAAACTGTGTTGTCAATCCTTAGTTGAACTACGAAAGGGATAAATCGAAGAATAACAAAGCAATAGCAAACCTATTCTTAGGTTTGTCATAATCTAAGCTCATTGTAAACGAACCATAATCGCCAATCAACCAAGAAAAGCATTAATCGAAAGCAGAAATCATATATCAATCAATCCACAATAATCATAAAGCAAGAAATCACTTAAACAATAATATAAATCAAAGGAAGGAACTAATAGCAATAATCGATAAATCCAACATATGAATCTGTAAACAAACGTAATAATCAAGAAACCGAAACGTGAATTAAAGCAAAGATTTATCTGTTGTCAAGAAAATTCTAAGAAGATCGCGGGCTACCGCGCTGAAAACAAGAATCGAGAACCGAGTGCCTCATGAGAGCCGCGGTGTTCTAATTTAATAAACCTCGAAAAGCCTACGAATCGCCGAATTAGCTCAAAAGAGTCCACGGACACAACGGTTTCTGGACGCGACTCTCCGGAGGGAAAAGCCACCACCTGACTACCGGATGGGTTGCCGACGCGTGGTGCGGAAGCACCAACGGATTGATGACGGGCGCCGACGCGGTATGGCCGGAGGCGGAGCGGCCGCCGCGCATGGGAAATGGCCACGGAGGCGGAGTCGCCGCCGTACCGCCAGATAGAGGCGCGCCGCCGTAAGCGAGAAGAATGGCGCAGGAGGGCGCTGGGATCGCCCACGGGCCAGCCGGGCAACGTGCGTTTGGGCTATGGAGCGACGCCAGGCCGTTTCACGGACGCACATGCACGCGCTGCGCGTTGTTTCGCCTCCGCTTTCTCGCTCAACTCAATTGAGATCCATTATACGGACTTATCGAGATGACTTCAATATAGGATAATTTTGATAGATTTCATCCTATTTAATGCCATATTTCTGTAAACATCAAACAAACCAAATAAGTTCAATTCGACAAATACTAATCAAACCAACGGCAAATAGGACAAAACCACTGAAATGATATGCAAAACAATACCAAGAATACGACAAATTCATACTAAACAACTCTATTATTTATCCATTTGCTTGTTCGCAAAGTCTATACTAGTAAGAATATGGAGGATAAATCATGCAACTTCACTCTTAGTCTAATCAATCAAACCTTATTGTTTTTCCCCCATACTGTGTTTACGTATTCAAAGATAATGAAATAAATCTAGACGCAATTGATTTCAATAAATAAAGGTAACCTCTCTCAAACCCAACTCTCCGCTAAAGTAACTAACTAATGTGGTCTTTAGCAACAAGTTTCTTTTAAAGCACAAAATGTTTTAACAGATTTTGGAACAATATTCAAAGGTAACTCGATAACTCGAAGTTTCTATCGTGGTTTCCATGTCCATTTCTCACCCACTAGAAAGAGGGACAAAACTCATCCTCCATTTCAACAATTCAACAAATAACTGGAGTTTTCATTCTCCTTATTTTCACTCTTTTTCACTTTATTTTATTTTATTTAAGAAACAAGTATATAGATGGCCACAATGTTAACACTACCTCAACATTAGCCTGACAAATCACATCAATTTCCCTATTCATTTTCTATCAATCACAATCTCGCTAACACATTACACTATATCATATATCACCAAAAGTCTCAAAATTCAAAATCAATTGACCAATACCACGTAGTTCGGGATGATAATCAAAATCCTAATTATCTGATAGACACAAAACTTGAGTCCAAACAATCAAACACAAGCACATCATTGAGCATACAAAATATATATATCACCACAAAACCAAATACTCTCTCCCCACACTAAATTAGCATTGTCCTCTACCAAAACACGTAATAACACAAAAGAGTCAAAGAGGAGGAGACTTCCGATAATAGATGGCACATGGTTGAATGTGAAGTATCATGAACCTGAGTAACACGACTATACCTCACTATGATGAAAATATAAAATCTTTTCTTCCCACATCCAACAAACAAACAAAGACATACGTAAAAATAAAAAAAGAACAAACACAAAGCAAAAAGAAACGAATAACAAGAAATAAATCCATGGTAAACTCCACGTAGTATCAGCTTAACGCCGTGAGCACGACGCAGTTTATTAGAGCAACGGTATGGTCCCCATAATCGTAGGCGCCACGAGCTCCACCGGTCTCCTGTGAGGACTAAACCAGGCCCAGATAGGTATAGACATCCTCAGCAGACAATGAAAACCGCCACCACCTCTCTAAGTTCAAGTCAACCCATTTCTCCAACAATTAGAAGTCTCCGAGATGATCACCCACCTCCTAGCTCATCCTCCAAGAACACATATTTAAGAGTTCCTTCATCACCATTGTGGGTCCGGGCATGCCAACACTTTCTTTCCCGCCCCTTCATCGCTTGAAACCGCATGAACTACCGCGATTCTCAAAGGACGGCTCATACCACCCAGCTCCAACCTCCGAGATCACCCTTCCTCCTTTTCTCAGAGTATATTTTCGTACGGCTCTTCCACTATATGGTCATCCGCCGATCACCAAGGACAACGACCGCTCGAGCCTCACGTGGTGGCTCAAGTTCTCACCGCAAGTCGACGCTGATAAAACCAACTTCTCATCGCCTCACATCGCGTTTCTAAATGCTCAAGAGTTTGCCTCTAGCATCCAACTCGACGGTAATCGGAAGTTAACATGCACCCATATCCTCCAACGCTAACTCGATGGTCGATGGTCGCTCGAGCCTCATAAAGTAGCTGAGGCTCCCCTATCGCATCTGTTGCAACAACTCGTCGCCCTCACCATCAATTCCACCTTGCCTCTAAGCGCCTAATTTTGGTGTTGTCGATCCAAACGTTGTTGAATAGTCCGAATCAATTATGTCTCCATATCATCCAACGGATACCTCCGAGGTGGTGGGTGGTGGAAAATACCCCGCCGCGGTGGTACCAACGCTGTCCGAGGTTAGACTAATGTGATCACACCATCCATAATCATGTTGTGGTTCCCACCATCCCGAAGCCTGACCGAGGAGCGTCACGCCGCGTGGATCCCAATAACTGGCCTGAATCTATATTTCGAAGTAGGGTTGGTTATTCCACCCCGAACCATATTGTTTCATAATGGCTGGATATCCTCAACACGGTCAACCTGCCCTTCTTCAAGAGGAATTTACCCAATACTATAACTTTCCTCTCCCACTGCTTGACCATATTCGTACCATCGGTACCGCATTAACAATACACCAACAACAACAAGATAACACGAATGGGGAGAAAATCACCAAACACGATTTAAAAGAAACATGTAAAACACAACACAAACAATACTAAAGTTTCTAAGAACGCTAAAATCGATCGAGCTAAAACACACTCAATTTCACCGCAATCGTATGGAGGTATTTAGCGTGATAAGTTAACCCAAGTCGATCTCAAGGAAAACTTAACAGGCTTATTGTTCGGTTACATGTAAAGCGATTAAACCCAAACATACTAATACCAACGTAGAAGCCAAACATCCAAGAATTAAAACGAGAAGATATCACAATCCTAGGCCGGGTTGTCAACCCCAGCTAAACTAATAAAGCGTTAAATCTAAACCAGGGTTGTCAACTCAGTCAACTAAGCAGTATAATCCAAAGAATAAATAAAGCAATAGCAAACTATTTGTGGTTTTCATGTTCTAATCTAAGTCTACTTGTAAACGAACCATAATCGTCAATCAACCAACAACAAGAATTAATCGAAGGTGAAATCATATATCGAATCAATCCAACAATAATCATAAAGCAAGAAATCACAACAATAATATAAATCAAAGGAGTGGAACTAATAGCAATAATCGATAAATCCAATATGAATCTTGTAAACAAACGTGAATAATCAAGAAATCAAAACGTGAATTAAAGCTAAGATTTATCTTGTTGCCTGAAAATCTCGAAGAAGATCAAGAGCCGTGTCACTAAGGTTTGGAAAACAAGAACGAGAACCGCCGAGTAACCTCATGAGAGCCGCGCTCGTTTTAATTTAATAAACCCTAAAAGCCCACAAATCACCGAATTAGCTCAAAATAGAGTCCAGCACGACGCAACGTAAGCGCCGGACGCTGAGGACTCTCTGGAGTGAAAATCCAAAGCACCCAGACCGGATCGACACGGTCACGACGCGCATATTCGGTATGAGGCACCGCGGTCATAGGAAGAATGGGCCGGAGGCGAGGCGCCGCCGTGGCCGCGAGAAGAATGGGCGCGGAGGGCGCTGGGATCGCCGGCCAGGTTGGCAAACGTAAGGCTTATGAGCACGCCGAGGCGTTCCTGCGGTACGCAAGCGAAATACCATTGTTTCGCCCGCTCTCTCGTCTCAATCCAATTGAGATCCGATTGCACCCACGGACTCTATCAAGATGATCTTCAATATAGGATCATTCTTGGCAGATAAATTTATCCTATTTAATGCCATATTTAAATATCAAACCAAATAAGTTCAATTGACAAATACTAATCAAACCAACGCATAATAGACAAAACACCTAAAATGATATGCAAACAATACCAAGAATACGTAAAATTCATACTAAATAACCTATTACCATTGTATTTCGCCATTCCTATAGGATCGAACGAGATTATGTTCGATTAATGTATTATTTATTTAATACATCTCTATTAAATATATATCAAGAGATAATTATTCTAGAAATAAATTATTCGGGAATAAGATAATTATCATTTATTAGATGTACAGAGTCTTATTACAATAGAAATTTGATTATCTTTCCTCAAAGGTGTAGAGGGCAAAATTTTGTGTTGTTCTCCATAAATTTCACCTCAAGATTGGAGATCAGACATCCGGATACCCGAAGACGTGTTCGGAGTCAATACTGATCGATTTATCGGAATTCACGTAAACACGAAAAACATGTGTTGTAATTAATTAAATAGAAGCATGCCAGAACATAATCAATGTACGAATTAAACATCCAAGATAGATCATCAAGCACGAAAATTAAGATTTCATCATATCGTGGTTACCATGGACGGGAATACACCAGTTGGCAAATTTAAAATTTTTCTTTACAAGACCGAATCGCCAGTGGTAGTAGTTATCCATAATTGATGGTAGTTCAAGATTGAAGCCACTGGATGAGAGAGTTCGTTTGAGCGATACCGCAAACCCATCGGATCGCTGGTACCGTCGGTTGGACTGATAACCCATGTGCTTGCAAATTTGGTGGTAATCGGTTCGTTTTCATCGAAACTTATAAGTAAAGCATGAAATACTTTAATACGGCTTAACCGCCATTATTCTTCAAGATCAAACGATACTAACAGAGTGTGTCAAAATAATGTTATGTTGTCGCAGGTCGTAATGTCGCTTAATAATATACAAAGTAATAACGACATCGAATAAAGAACTCAGCAAACAACAATTGGTTTACGTAATTGGAGAGATCAACTCCACATCCACAGCATCGATTGCTCACCAATCCACTAATGA